>JAQFZH010000019.1:0-85131 GCA_034695485.1 Entomobrya nivalis | reverse complement strand
GTGTGACATAAGAGGTATGCCCACGTCGTTTGTCCTGGGTAATTCTTTTGAATTAGCGGAAGCCTCTGTTTTCGAAAGATTTCGAAGTCATTTTGAAAATGATATGATTTAAAGTTGATGTTAATGCCGACCTATCTAGCAGCCCGGCATTCAGTGACGGGCCACTTCAACTAGTTACACCACAATGCACTATACTTCATATATTATTTAACTTATGTACATCTACATACAATACACTGATATATTTTTACCACATCGATTTTTTTCATGAAACAAAAAAAAAATGTCGGAAAAGTGATTTCCTTTATTGTGGAACTATTACGGGCAATTTTTTCTCTCCTTTTAGCAAAAGAAAACAAAACTGAATAAATAAACAACAAAATATTTCTTTTGCTTATCAACTGTTCACATTCGTATTCGCTGGAAAGTTATCATATTAGTGTTGTTGGAATAGTAGCAGTTTTATTAATTGCCGCACGTGATAGGAAGCATGGTTGGTGGTGCTGTAGTGTGTGTATACTTTCCATTAGTTTTACTATTAATTCCAATGCTAACACACAGTGGGCAGCTTCATTCACTCACACACAGCTCATTGACCAGAATTCCAATTTCGACAACATATTTATTTGTACTGTGCAAAATTGACGTGATTGTAAAATGCTCAAAAAGTAAATTAAACTTTATTTGCAATTGAAAATGCAAATTTTTTTCTTTTCAGATTTTCACCTTTTATTTTTTCGTGATAGCAATGCTGTATATGTATTTTATTTAAATTTTGAAAAAATTGCAGTAATGTAATTATGTACATACGAACATGTGCATATGTTGCAGGTAACTTACATTAAGTCAGAAACAGTTTGGATGTGAAGCATCAGAGGTCACAAAAAAATAAAGTATTTTTTCTTTAAAGCTTTATGTACATTTATATGCGGTAATTGTAACAACAATATGAGAGAAAATAAAAATTGTAGATAGTAACACATGCATGTATGTCAGGTTGTTGCGGTTGCAAATAAGCTTCTCTGTATACACCGCACAGCTTACGTAAAGCGCTCTTTACAAGTCAAAGTTTGTTATTATTTTTTGGTGAAAGCAAGAATAAAAGAGAAAGGAAATAAAGTACGTGCACATGTACAAAAAACGTTATTTTTATTTAACATCGTTCTACCACTTCCAGCAGAACACAACTATACATGTATACACATATATGTGCATAGTGTATGTACAATATCTGTATATTCATGAATGAGAGAAACATAAAAGTTTGCATTGTGTTTTTGTCTACTAATACTCTCTACATTCTACGTATATATGTACATATATATGTTTGCTTAGGTACCCAAAACACTTCAAAGGAGAAAAAAATATAAGTTGGTTGGAAAAAACCACATGCACACGATGAAGAAGTTGGAGCAGATGAAAAAAAAGAACAGAGAAGCACGCGACCTTTGAATTCAAATTTGATTTTGATGAAAAGTACTGACATAACTTTTTTCTGGCATAAAAAATAACGTCTTTGGGAAGAGAAAAGGGAAAAACTGGATTTTCCCTATTGCATCGTATGGTCTGATTCTAAAAAAAACTTTTTTTGCTACTACCGTGAACTAACAAAGTAGATATGCTTTGTCGAATTAAAGAAATGAGGAAAAATAAATGAAAAAGGAGTACCATGTGACGATACAAATTTTTCAGTCAAAATTATGTGTATTGTAAACTGTATGTACATATAAGTAGTGCTTAGAACGAGAGAGAAAAAATGGCAATTGTGAAAACATTTAAATTTGGATGTTTTTCTATCCAATGTCTTTGTATACTTTGTACAAAGTGTACAAAAAAGATTTTCTGTGTGTTAGTGGGCGGATTCACTCTGCTTTGTGATTTATTGTAGGCTGTAGTAAAATTTATTCATGGTTAGTTCTCACTGAAGTTCTCTTTGCTAAAGTTTCGTTTTGCATGCCACTGTTATTTATTTATTTTTCATAATGTAGTAAAGAAACGACTGAATATAATTGAAACATTTAAATGATTTTGCTACGCAAGTTGCTGGTGAGTGTGGGTAGGATAAGTTGATTAGGGAACTGCACATTACATAAATACTTAACAACTTTTTCTACTGTTTACAGTTTATTCGACGATCTTGAAATTTGTGAAACAACTTGTACGTTCATAAACTTTGTTGGCTGTCTACTTTTATGTTTATTCTGAAAAGCAGGCAACAATTTTATTATTTGCATTAATTTTACTTTGAATGAAATTAATGTAGCTACTCTCATGTTTTACGTATACGCAACAAACTTTATTTTTTAATAATCCTGAACGAAAACATTCCATTTGAATGTATTGATTATTATTAAAGTACAGTCGTTCTGGACAACGACAAAATTAAACGTGAAGGTGATAGGAAAACAGAAGTTGGCGTACTCATGACACTGGATTGTATTTATAATTAATTATACGTACAAGAGAAACAAAACAATATTTATCGAAGGGATTTAATTCACAATCAAATTACACGTATTGCCACATACATCCATATCATAGGGAGAAAGTTACAACGTATGCAATTTTCCTTTTATCTAAATACACAGTTGTTGAAGTACGCGTAAGTCTAATCCATATTCTCCAAAAAGACCTGAACCCACTTGGCTTTCAGTAAGTAATTTAATACAATTTTCTGTTTTTTTCTCTCGTAGTCTAATTCTACTGTTTTCTACATTTCTATTACCTTATTTCTTTCTCCTAAGGATACTTTTATGGAGTAATAATAAATACGACCCTTTGACCTGTAATAAAGTTACTCAAAATAAAATAAACCCTATGTTCCGAGAAAAGTCATTGTGTAGCATCAAGATGTCAAAAGTAAAATACACCATTTATCTGGGATACCTTGTCAAATTGATACCATTTTGGCGGCGTCGGAAGCAGCACGGTATTTTTTTTAAATTTTCAACATCTTCCGAGAAAGCATGAGATATACGGATTGAAAGTCAAGTCCTACTTGACATGGTAACCTCGCCAAACCAAAAAGCACGTCTTCGAAAAACTTAATAATAATAATATATTCTCTTAATATTAGATTGCATCACAGTAGCACGCCGCCAAAAGCTTATGTATGTATTTATACGTATCCTGCTGATAAATGTGCTGGCCTGGTTGAGAGTTTGAGAATCGTAATAATAATAAAATGCATGGCATAAAAATACACATTGTTATCCTATCATCAAAAATGATTGAGATAAATCGATATTATATCCAATACATATTTATTGATTATTTATAGGCGCCATTTTTTCTTTTCTAGTTGTTACCTTTACGGCGTTTGTTAGATTACGCTTCAAAATCTATCCATATTATATCTTTTAGTCGGAGTGTATGTGTGTGTGTGGCACTTCTAGACACCAATGACAAATGGGCATGCGTTAAGAATAATAGAAAGCGCCAAAAAATTGCAACCTACTGAAGAAAAATACCATTTTGGCTCGGCAAAACCTAAACTACATACTGTAGACTAAGCAAGATAAATAAGAAAACGCCGGTATACGATTTTTTGTCTAGATTGATTTTTTGATAAAAGAAATTCAACAGAACGGTTTAAAGTAGGTCAGTTATTTAATACAGAGGCACTAGTATTAAGGACAATTGAAGTTTTTACATAAATGTTATATATGCTTATCAATGAAAATGCGTAGGTTGCGATGTTTGGCCTCTTTCTTTGTATCGTTTGACAAAGCCTAAAATCTTCTTAAAAGCAACTTAGGTGATTATTCAATAAAACCACAATGGTTACAGTTTGTTTACCCAACCGCCATGCAATTTTATACCGTGCACGTCTTTCTCTTTTCTGTCTCTTTTTTCTGGCTTTCTTTGAAGGAAATGGATAAAAATATGAAGGTTCATAATAGCTGTTAATGTATACCCAGTCATTCACAGCAGTGTTCCGCTTGTCATGCTACCCATTTAGGAGAACAAGGAGGAGGCGAGTATAAAGTGTGTTTTTTTTCTGCTGATGACGATGGTGCTATGCTACTACTACTATCACTATCATGTTTTTTACATATTGTAATATCAACTAAATTGTATATTTTTTTACCAGAGAATGAAGTTGCATGTTATGCATACTGCATGCACGTAAGCAAAAATTGTGTATCCATTTCCACTTATTTCCTAGCTTTTTTACTCTGAGTTTCTATCCCAGACTTTTAGACAAAAAAATACGTTGGTTTACTCACATTCGCATTAAGTTTCTTTTTTTTCTACTCGCTGTTCACTCCACTTCATATATTTTTCTAAAGGTTTCTTTGCGTGCAAAATCATTTGAAAGGTAAATCAGCCATCAGTTACGCTCTATCATGATACTTATTCCCTGCCTTTTCCCCTTTTCATGGGAAAAAAGTGACTTGACGCTTAATCAAGATCAAAAGAGGCGATCGGGATAAAAAAAGGAGAAATATATATAGCAAAATGTAGTAACAACAGAGACAAAGTTAGTTGGATGAAATGTTTTTCCTACCAACAGTTTTTTTAGCAATTTGCTATTTGTGTGAGCTGCTGCTGAGAGCTCAACAACTAAAGAAAAAAAATGCAAGAATTAAATACACTACAACAAAAAAAGCGACAATAGTTGTAAGACGAAAATAGTGGGTGTTTTATGGAGAAAAAAAGCCAACAGTCGAGAAAAAAACGCATTCTTTCAACAAACATGGTATATATTAAAGGTAAGTGAACATGGTAAATGCGTGTTCGTGTTTGTTATGAAACCTACGTCATCGTCATCATCATTATCATGATCAAACTAGCGCATAAAATGCGATGGTAGTATAACATGTGAGAAAGTCAGATATTTTTTAGATAAATCTCAGACATCCTAAAAAGCCCAACTATTAACTTGTACATACGTGGACTTTCTTTCTGTTCATACTGCACCAACGGAAGAAATAGGATAAAAAGCGTAACTTAAAAACTCGAGTAAGTTTTAGTTGGTAGTAAAATGAGACATGGATGATGACGATGATGAAGACCAGAGACTAGGAAGAATATACATTTATGCATAACAATAATAATAATGGAAAGTTCAATAAAACTTTCTTTTTTTTGATTTTTTTATGTTTTTCCGTCAAGTTTTTTTTATCATAAAGAATTACGTCATCATCAAAGTGAAAGATCTACATTAAACGTGTGCTGGAAAAATGTAATAAAGCGAGCGGAAACCAAATCTGAATCTGCAATACTTCTTTTCTTTCTTTCCAAGCCATCATAGATTGTACCGAGCACAGAGTTAGTTAGTTAGTTTTTCTGAGGAGGAAACTGAAACCAAATGGAAGTAGACCAGTGCGATACCGATTTCGCTTTGCACTGTACCTTGTTGTTTGCTTTTCTTTTATGGGTTTGCTAAGCTTTTGAGGAAAGATCAGATAACAAATTAACGCGTACTGATTGAAAGATAATAAACCTACAAACGGTATAAATAAGTGCCAGCTTTTCGACGTACTGCTTTCAAGGGTAATCAGTTTAGCTGGATTTCAACAAGTTCAAAATTTTCAACTCTAAAAGTTGATTTCATATAAAAAGTACCATTATAATTTTTTTTCCGGTTAACCGAAGAAAATGTTCGAACGCTAAAGCGCAAACGGACATACGGAACGACAGACATTTTACTCGGCCAACTACAAAACTTTTTAATGTGCCGTTGGTAGTTAATAACAGAATGAATGAAAATATAGGAAAACAACAATAAAGATTTTTATAAGCTGTTACCCCGTAATTGTAATCGTTAAATAATAGGTGTGGCATATAGCATGTAATGAAAATAGCTAAATAATAAGCAGGATTGGAAAGGCTTACCAAAGGAGTAAATCAACTAATCTATGTATGTTACTAAACCTTGTATCTTGCTCTTCTATACAATATCTCATTTTCCCTTTTATTTAACCCAATTCCCATTTGAGATTTTTATTCCATTTTCTCCATTCATTTTATTTTTTACGTTGATTGAAAATAGCACCAGTTGTTATAGCAAAGTCGTCAACTTTTCATTTTTTATTTATTTTACTTCCCAAGAAAGTATAGCTGTTTTTGATGATGTACGTCATATGTGTTATTAGTGTATTTCATCAAAAGTTCTGTTAGGGTTTATAATTGCCAATTATTTATTCTCCTTGTAACTTTTTCGCGCTTACCTCATGCAAAACTAGTAAAGCTTAAATGTGTTCTTTTGGTCTATTTATTTTTAGGTTTAAACATAACCTTTCTGTACACAAGCCTTGCTATTATATTTGATTGCACCACACACGTAAAAATTAAGGCACAACAGTGGCTGCCACTATTCCAGAAGTTCATTATGATGCCTTGAAATATGAAAGAGCTGGAAAAATGTATTCAGCGGAATTTAGAGCAATAGTACAATTCCTCAATACAAATTTACGTTTTTATACACATACAGTCAGCGTTTTCATCACCATCATCGTACCCCGACTGGTTGCATAAAAGTTTTTATGAATTTCTTCGGAACAAATTCCGACTAACTTGATGGGAGAACTTTGTTGAAATATGCATGTGTCTGTCTGTACGTTTGAGCGTATAACATATTGATGAGAAAAACTACGATCATGCCACACATGAACTCGAACTCCTCTACATGACACATGATAGAAAAGAATCAAATGACCTTAAGGCATAGTAAATTAATATTTTTGATAACTGTCTATTGCTTATAGTGGCATGGTTTTTTCTGGATGATGAAATGCATGAGAGTTCACTTCTGTTGTCGGCATAAAGCTAATTTTTCGGTTACGTTAAACCGCTTCTAGAGAAATCCCTACAATTATGCACAGACAAGCTAGGTATATTTTTACCTTTGACTTTTCAAAAAATCAAATTTAACCAACAAAGACAGCGATAGTATATGAAACAATAATAAATATCTGTAATTTTTTAGGGTATAAAATATGAAATATTCTGCATGTCCAAATATGAAGCACACAGGTGCATTTTTATAGCAAGAGTCTAAAGGATAACTGCTTTGGAGCATCCTAAAAAAGCTTACAAAATAAGCTTCAGGGGCAATCCTCTTCCATGGTTCTTAGAGAAGATTGGAGATAGAGAGAATGAGCTGGTACATAATACCAGCCAAAGTGTAGTATCAACATTTCAAAGGGAAAGAGGAAGCAATCATAATAAAGTTTCTTTTTATATCTATTAATCTATTAGCTCGCTGTATCTCACTTGATTTGACTTGATTTACACTAGTGGCATAAGTTACGTAGCTATAGTCCATTTTCATGATGATGTGCATAGGAAAAATGAAGTTGATGATGATTTTGTGAAAGACTGCACGTAAAATCACACTGGCTCAAGAGAAACAACTTGTTAATTCAAGCAAATGATTTCCCATGAAATGTAGCAGTGAAAGGAGCTGGTGATGTGAGTGGTGATGACATTCAGCAAATCCAGTGTAAAACGTACCCTAATTCGATGATGTTCATATACAGCGGTGGTGGTGTGGTGGCAGTCCATTTTTTAACAAATAAGCCACAAGTCATTTAAATGGAAAGAAGGCCAGACATCACCAACAGTCAACATGGCTAATAAAATAATGCATGCTGTGTCGTATTCTATGAATTCCATACACACCAAAATTACTTATGCAAAACATTTTTTAGGCTGTGTAGAATAAATAAATAAATGAAAATGTTACTTCAGCGGAGAAATAATAGTAATGTCAGCATAATGGACCTCTGTGCTACTATAAGTTACAATTTGCAAGGAAGCTCTCTCTCCCTCCCTTTGCTGCTGTTGGGCTGCAGTATAAATGATAATGAACTGGGAGGCTAATTTGTAAATGTGTGTCGATGCAGTAAAGTCAAGAGTCTAGGTACTTTTCATAGAGTGATGATGATGGTGTAGCATTCCAGCAGCACTCCACATAACACACATATTGTACACACGTCCCATTCTACTACTCCAGAAGTAGCGAGTGGTAGAGAATCGGAATCAGAGAAAATCGAAATTCTACTCGAAAGCGGGAAAGACAATGTATTATTATTATTATAGAGCGGCCGCATCCACAAGGACAATTTAGGCCAGATTCAAATCAGTACTGAGTTCACATGTTTGGTGGGATGTGCAAAAACTGCAAAAACAACCAATGTTTTATACTAATTGCGATTCTCCCACTGAACATATACATTGAAGTGGCAAGCATATAGTAGTTTCTTCTCATTCCCACTGACATTATCGAAAAATAGAAAGCAAGGTGATAATACCAAAAAAGTAAGATTTGCAGGTTCACACACAAACCAAACCAGTTCCTCTGATCTGATCATTGCTGTTGCTGTATGTAGAGCTACATATTATATTGCAAACGGAGGCAAGCTGACTGACTGACGAGAGAAGAGGAGAAACTCTTTAAAAAAAACTCTAGAGACTTGGGCTTGAGACTACGAAGACGAAGAGAAGACTCAACCGAAATTCCTCGAAATGTACGGTCCAATTAAGAAGTTTCGTTGAATAGAAAGCCCTAATTCAATTTAATTGCTTCTAATCTCGGCTATTTACGTAGGGACATGAAAATGCCCGTAGAATTTTCTACTACATAATATAAATCATCCTTTTCCAAAGCGAGTCTTTTTTAAATCCACATTATTATTTTATCTTCCCGACAATATTTAATCTTTTGTTATTATGTGTCAAAAGTCTACTTCAAAAACAACTACTATTGTGATAAGTGATTAACCACAGTGTCAAATCTCTATTTTTTCATTTACCCATTGACCCTTACGAAGGACTCGAATCAAGTAAATGATTTGATTGTGTGGGAGAGTTTGGTTTGTGTACATACACGTTTAAGTAAGGTAAAGTGTAATTGATGAAAATAACATGTTATTAGTTCTGGAGTAGCACTATAGTATAATAAAATCATACATGTTTATTATAAATATATCTAGATAGATGATGTTTTTTGTTTCTTTAATAGAAGCAATTTTGCAGTATAAAATAAAACGAATAAAAGTTTGTACGTAAAAGCTAGGAAATGGCAGTGAAACCATCTTTTTTTTGTTGGAAGAAGAAGTACTAAGATAAATTGAAATAAAAATACAAAGCTTCGCTGATAACAGCAGCGCATATCTTCGTTATAAAGTAGTAACTAAAATGAAAAAATATGTATGTTCACACAATATGTTCTTATATGTTTTGAACACTCCGTTACTTTTACAGTACACATAATAATGTGTCTCTCTCAAGATTCCTAGATAGAGCGAATGAAGTGGTGCACTTTTGAACAAAGAGCTTCTTGCCATCCCTGATAAGATTCCAATCGTGGTCTAAAACAAACAAGGAATAAAGCTACTTTTTCTACTGCTTTGAGCTGCTACTTCTACGTCTTCTTATTCTTCACAGTTATTCTCGCTCCCTACCTTCACTTTTTGCCATTGTCGGTGTCTGATGATAATAGGGAGACATATAGAAAATTGTAGATTTTTTCTCTACAAAGTTGACAAACGAGGACAGGCCTAGTAAATTATTAGATTTTACTGTATATACATACCTTACATACATAAATAATACTAATGTTTACCGTAGACACACATATACAGGTGAGTGCACAAAACTTTCCCCTTAAGAAATATATGGTCGTTCCTTGTCTGTCTCTTTTTCTATCTATCTCCCTCTTGGTGTTTTTTCTCCGTGTGTGAGTGTGTGTACGACTGTATATTATTCTTAAGTGAAAAAGCGATGCGCTCTTTCCCCGACGTGATAAAGAAAAAAAAAGTATGTTGTTGAGAATCTACAAATGTTTGCAAAACTTACCGAACAGCAACAGCGGCAGCTTTTTATTATATTTTTTTTCGCTATGAGCCATACAACAACGAGGGTACAATGCTTCATTATATGCAAGTTTTCTACCTCTAGCTTTCTATCTTTCTTTTGCGTCTTTGTGAGTTTTTTTTGAGCGACCAAGGAAAAAAGACAGTATTATGTCACTGTCTCCCATGCATTTTTCACAAAGTAGAATTCTCAAGAAGCTTATACAGCATTTTGACGAGGACAGACAAAAAAATGTGAAAGGCAGGAATAGAGGATGAACAAGAAAAACGGCTACTTTAACGATTTCACTTTTTGTATAGTTTTCTTGAGTCGCTTGGTGGTATGATGTGGTGGCGGAAGCGCTAGTTGTCAGCAGCGGAGAGTCACTCAAAAGGAATATTATAAGACAAGAAGTGCATAAAAATATACACATATACTTTGGAACATTTTTTTCTGAATATAACCCGACAAATGTAATAATAAGCTTTCAAACAACAGAACGTGGGAAGCGCAACTGTCATGACACTAGCAATAATCCTATTTTTCTCTTAAAAAAGTAAGAAAGTACTCATCGCTCGCCTTTTTTGCAATGACTCTTTGTCTTCTTAGTTTTTATGAACATGAGACCATGTTTATTTTGACTAGAAAAACTGTATGGCTTTTTTCTCTCTTACGTATCTAACTCTTAGAAGGAAGTTGATTATAAAGGTTAAAAAGGCAAAAATGTGATGCCTTAGGTAAAGATGTCTTTTAGTAAAGTTGTCGGATTGTATTGTGTACATTATGTTCACGTGACACATTTGATTTGACACGTAAAGTCCAATTTTGCCTGGGTTTATAGTTCATTCATTTAATATTGATGTCAGTTTACGATTCTCATAGAAACGAATACAATTACTTATTCTAATAAGTCACTATACTTTGCACAGAAACGACCTCGCTTTTGAATGACCTCACTTCAAATATATCTGCATCAGTTTATTAAGAATTGTTTTAAGTTTTACTTAAAAGCTGGATAAATTCCAATCGACTCCATCACAAGTACTGTATTTCTTTTCTCAATTTCCTAACCATTATCCCCTATTAACTTATTTTGAATTTCCGTAAAATAAGCACTATCAAGTTGGAAACCAACTGTATGCAAAATATTTAACCTCTTTCCCGAGCATTTAGTTTAGAGACTGGTCTGTTTTTTTCCGAAAGCCCACTTTCAACAAAAGAATTAGCATTAAAGGAAAGAAAGGCCTTTTTATCACAACTATTATCAGAGTGTTTCTTTTCCGCGGGTTTTGCAGTCGACCGATTTCAATTCCCAAACAAAGAGCAAAATAAACTGAAGTGGAATAAAAAGAAAACTCTGTGTAGAAAGTAAAGTAGCACACTGAGATAGACAACACTAACATAACCACTAACAATTGCGATTTCACGTTCTATAGTCAGTGCCTCTCTTGTCAGTCGACGGGATCAGGAACGAAAAGGGAAAAAAGGTGTCATACTGGTAATGATGATGGAGGGATTGCTTCCCTTATTTCTATGTATGCCTTCCTCCATCCTCTTATCTATTTGTGTGCATCTTCTTTATGTACAGGAATGGGATATACATACACCGCGCACAACAGAATAGCAAATTGTGTATGTTTACTTTTACTTCATCCTTCTTCCTCTACCCTCTTCCTCCAGAGAACTCGTTCAACACCTAAATTCTTTACTAAACCGAGTATCTGACAGCACCTAATCCTTCTTTTCGTTTTTTTCTTCGCCGTCTTATTCTTTCCTTACTTTTTTTCTCTTGTAGGTTTTTTCTCGACTGTTGTTGTTCCCGGACCACGACCATTACCACGACAACTACTCTTACAAGGACTACATCATCATGCCTCTAGTAAACTCAATTTCATAAGACCATTTACTTTTCCTTATTTTTACCTCAAGTCTTACACGGAGGCTTCAGTAGGGCACAAGGAAAAAAAGCTTTGCTCTTCTTAAAGCTTTTTATAAGCTTGCGTACAACTGTTTTGGTTGTTTTCCCACTTGAAAACGACATGGGTTTTGTTAGTGTTAGTGGCACACAACAACAGAAAAGTGTCTCTTCTTCAACTACTTTCACTAGTTTACATGCTCATTGTACTATGTGCTTGAGTTGAGATGAGAGAGGATGATATGAGGCCAAGTAAGCCGCGTGGAACAAGTACATAGTTGGCATTGTTGCTACAAACTTATATCCGCCAAAGCTGCAGAAATAACAACAGCAGCTACTGCGTCTTATCATTGTTTGTGTGGGAAGGAGAATATGTATCTACAATAAATGGACTTGCTCATACAACACTAACATAATAATGTAAAGTATAATCTTGCTCGGGTTTTTTAC
Source organism: Entomobrya nivalis (assembly GCA_034695485.1). NCBI lineage: Eukaryota > Metazoa > Arthropoda > Collembola > Entomobryomorpha > Entomobryidae > Entomobrya > Entomobrya nivalis. Next base: position 72,962 of record JAQFZH010000019.1, on the reverse strand, counting down.
GTCAATATTTTGCTATTTACCAAAAACAAAGTTGATGTAAGCATGTGTATATCACACATATAATGTGTCTTGTATGTATTACAATTCTATATTATGGAGATAATATTTTCTTTAGAAAAAAAACAGGGACAATTTTTATTTGAACAAGATGTCTTGTCTGTCTTCTACTTCTCTTCTTCGTCGTCTCACTTAAAGTGAGTGAGCGAGTATTCCCTTGTGAGATTCATTGAATCAAGAAGAGCAGGTTCAAGTGAAACCGTTCTTGTTGTTGTTACATAAGTGCATAAATAAATATACACCACAAGTTCTCTCATCCAGTTTGCACACAGTATCATTATTATGTGCTTTAGTTTATTCTCAAGGGATCATGCAAAGGGCATTCATAACATGCATGTATGCACATGCTCAACCAAACTATATAATACATACATATTACTATTCAGGAATGGTGGGTAACAATAGTAACGCTCCAAACCAGGAGACAAAAATACCCAAAACCTTAGCTTTGCTTAGTATCATGCCATTAAGTTATATAGACATTGGCTTTTATTGCCTGTCCCAGTTTTTTATCTAGGGCTTTAGTTGTGGTTTCAATTTTTATAATCAATTGAACCAACATAATGGACATAGAAGTATAAGAGTAAATTAGAATTGTTAAAATGTACTCTTAAGATATGCAGGCACTTTATTTTATGTACTGTGCTGACATCATCTTTAAAAAAGTCTTGAGCATAGAGCGCATTGAGATCATGCCTTATTAACTAATTGTTTGTAAGTCCTCATAAACTGTAAACAACCTCTTTAATACACAACTGAATGAACATAGCCACACCAAACTATGTCAGCAGTGAGCTTTTCTCTTGGAGCAAAGCATTTGTCAATGCAACGCCATTAAAGAGCTAAGGAATTTCTAGCTCAGAATTCCTTGTTAACGTACAGTTGCACAAACACACACAAAGCTTTAGTCTTGTCATGTTTTCTTCCACAAGTTTGGTGGGATAAAGTTGCCTTAGTTTTGCAGTCTTCTGAAAGAGTTTTCCTTTTCATTCTTATCTTAACCTTTTCTTTTGCTTGAATATAACTTGAAAGAAAGTTTAACGTGAAAAAGCCTGAATATAAGTACGTCCTCAGAGAAACAAAAATATTTACTATGCAAGATATCTTAAATGATCTTCATGGAGGCTCATTTAAGTGCCTGTATACTACTCGGGGTTTTATTCCTCTCTCTTTACACAAGGAAATCCTTCCACATACAATTCCATCTCAATTTACTTATCATTATTTGTGTTTAATGTAAAAGTCAAAAGGAAATGCCAGGTTGGTCGAGGTTATAAAAAATACACAATATCTTTTTAAATCTTAGCACTTTAAAATACCATCATATGCACACAATTACTACTGTGCATTCCATGCATTACGCGTATTTTATATTACCTTTTTAAATCAAATAAATTGCGACGTAAATCTGAGCTCATTTCAGTCTATTTCAATTTACAAAAAAAAGTTTGCTCTCAGCTCTTTCAAGTCATGCTTCGTAATCTACACTCTATAATATCAAACTTCTTTTGAGATTAAAAGGATATGTAAACAAAACTAAGATGAAATGCAAGATATTATGTTCTGTTGCTCCACAAGTCATCGTCAATAACTTTAAACTAACTCAGTCTTTCCACAGGGAAACGCATCTAGGGGCTATACACATTCATCTAACCCTTTTATTGTAAACTGACAAATTATCTTATTTTCACTTTTCTCTTTTAGGTTAATATTTATCTTAATCACTTTATCTAATAGTTTATATTTCTACTCTTCCTACTCCCTTGTGTCGTTTGTCATATCTACTCACAGTACTCACTGCCTTTGACTGAGAGTATAAGCTTTGATACCTTAATTAGTAAAATGACAATGAAAAAACCATTATCCAATTATGATTGGGATTTGCATCATCATCATTAATAAAAGACTCACTGTCTCCCATCAGTCCCTATGCATACCCACTCGACCCTCATTCTCATCTTCTTGAGAAGAGTCCCCATTTAAAAAATTGCTTGTTTGAAGAGGCCGGTTGGCTATGGTGTAGCACTCGGAAAATCCTTTCATTTTATCTCTTCCTCTCATCACACGCTCCCTCAAGACATGTAATAAAGTTCACCTTTTCATTTTCTTCCTGTTCCGTTGCTCCGTTGTTTGCCGATATTATCATCATCAGCAGTGGGAAAAGAGAAAGGAGTTTCTCCTTGACTCTGCAGCCAAAATGAAAAGTACATAATCTACCATCGTCGTCACCATACCACCTAATAATCTTGACAACGGCGCAGCGTGTAATATTTACTTTGGACAGCAGTGGCGGCAGCAGCAGCAAGCCAAGCTTTCTCCTCGTTCAGTCTATCGTCATGTTCTCTGCTCTGCTGCTACTTCTTAATAGTAATAATAATAAGTACGGCTGCAAAAACGACTGCTACAATAACGACGATGAGAATGATACGGTACGTCTTTTTTTGGAGAATGTGTCGCTTTGAATAATAAAGAAGGATATTCAACATCTTTATTATTACCTTGATATTTTATGAGACGTTTGGGGACACACTCGCAAGGGAGCAGAAGAGCAAGCTAAAGAGGGGGAGAGAGAGAGTAACATGGTAAAATAATGATGACAACCTCTTAAATGTCAACGACGACGCTGCCAGACATAAAGTGATGTGGAAAAGTTAAAGCAAAGTCCTAAAAAGCCCGCATTATTGCTGCAGCAGCAGCACCAACCTGTGCAAGGCAACAGAAAAAGTAGCGACAGAGTTATGAGGTGGAGTGTGTGGTGGATGGAGTGCAGCCGGAGCAGGAAATATGTTTGGAAAAATAATAATAATAGAGAGAAAGAGAAAAATAGGCGACTACTGCCACAGACGCAAACACATACACGTCAAAATAGAAACAGAGAAATGCTCGGTGTGCATGTGTGTGTGACTATCTAGCGTTTAATGCAACTATATTATTTAAACGTAACACGTTGTCCGTATTTAATGTACACTACCATAATGTGAATGTGACTTGCGAGAAGGACTTTAAATGGAGAGGAAGAAACACCCCACAAAGTGTCACTTTAGCTTTGTGAACATGTTTTATGAGTTGTGGCATATTGCACTTTACGTCACACAAAAAAAACAGCTACTTCTTGTAGTATTCTCGAAAGTGAAAGAAGACCCCGTAATAGGAAACAGAAGCTAGGCATGTACTATGGATTACATTACCTCATTTCACGTGTATAGCGCTTTTCCAGTCCAGGTACATGCATACTGAGAAATTTTTCTCCGTTTTATTAGCAAAACCTAAGCTTATTTCATTGAAATGATCCATGCATTCATAGTTTTATACACAGAAATATGTAGTATTACACAGAAAATCTAGAAAGTAGAATGGATGTATGTGGAGAAAGCTTAAACAAAAGTAAAGGTTTTTATTGTGATGTTCAAGTCATAGTGCAGTAATAACAACTTACTCAGCCGCTCTTTATTGCTGCCAATTGGGCATCACCATGTCAAGATGTAGCATGTTTCAAGAACTATTTAAACATTAAAAAGCCAAGTTCATTCAGTCCAGCCAGTCCTTCGCTTCGAATACACATGTTGTTCAGTTAAGATTTATGAGTTTTGTGGTCTCATTGATAAAAAAAACTCCTCCAACAAGGAATAAGGCCTCAAGGGAGGTTAAATGCTAAATTGGAAGGTTTTTAATGCATTTTTATTCATGAAACAATTTACAATTCAAATTTGATGTTTCATTCATTTGACATTGTCGACTTATTAAAAGAAAACTAATGCAAATGCACGCACCACGCAAGTTCTCTGCGAACTTGAAATAAATAATTGCATTGGCATTCATTTCCTCAAAACAAAAAGGAAGGTAGACAGAAGAATGCATAATTGCTACTATTTTTATTCATAAATTATGTTATTATACTTTATAATTATTTACCCATGAGATACATATGCTTTCATGTAATGCTATATTAAAGTAAATAATATAATGACATAGTAGAACTTCAACGTTATGTTATGCTCTAAAAAGTTTTTTCAAATTGTTTTGTAAGTCTCGACATACTTAGTATAGTCTCGCAGTTCTTCAGAATTCAATAGATGGAAACTACTTTAAAGTTGATATTGGAATAAAATGGTGCTAATGCTTTTGAGAATTTCTTACACTATTGTTTTTCTACCATGAATTCAAACATATTGAATTAAAAGTTCTTGAACTCATGCATGGGAGGACAAGTACATTCGTCTGGTTTTCATGAGTATTATTTACGCTCGTTGCTTGAGTGGAAAACTCTCTCATCTTAATTGTGCCAACAGCAAAACACGTCAAAAACAATTAACTGTCTAAAGTATATTAAGATGATTATATTGTTCCATTTCTAGTTTCATCTGTCCAAAAACAATTAACAATAACAGCTGCAGCAGTCAGAATCAGACAAGAGACATCTTACTTTTGTACGTTTGTGTGTGTCGTGTATTTGGTATTGTTTTAAGTTTTGAAGTGCTTAAATAAATAAGCCTACTTTATTGAATGAAACCTGAAACGGATTGTACGACCCATGGACCCATCCTCCAAACACCTTACTCTCCAAACATCCCACGCATTGAACTATGTACATTATGAAAACCAAGTTTATTACGAAAATGTAAAATGTACAGGACAACACAAACTAAAATTCTAGAGATAAAGGCAAATACACATGTAATACATACATACATAAAAACCTGTGTAAAGTGTCATCTAATTGTACCGTACTAACAAAATACTATGACAATGAACAGTGTTGCATAACATTTTAACCAGTAGTTTATACGAAAATTAAATATATACTTGTTTTACACTGCTACCACTGTAGCACACACAGTGCGATCTGAGTGTGTGTCCATAGAAAACTTTTCGATAATGAGTTTTCACGTCAAAAACCTCTTTCTAATCAAGACAAACGTGAAAATTTCTGTTTGAACAAAATACAACTCACTCTTTTGTCCCATTCTCATTACATTTATTAGAATGAAGAACAACGATGACTCGCCTCTCTGTTCCCAAGTATTCGTTTTAAATGTTAGCACGAATAATTTTCTTTAACAAAACTAGATAATGACTATGTCATTGGAAATGGCTCCTAAAGCTCTCGCACTACATGTCTTCTAGCACTGTAAATTTCAAACGGTATCATAGGATCGTTACGTTATCAGCAATAGTTCAAAAACTTCCACTTGTTGTGCATAAATAGAAATAAGGCTCTCTGATGACTTGTCAAACAGTTGGATGTATAATGCTTAAACATAATGGGCTTATAACTTCAGCTTTTCTTGCTTACGAGTCGCGGTGAAAGTTTTCATGCACTTGTTTCTCAAGTAATAAAGTTTTTTTCAAAGTAAAAGTTACTCTGGAATAGTGATGCCAAGTTCCATTTTGATTAATCATGCCCGAAATAGTTAAGTATGAATGATTAGTAAATAATTTAAAGTTAACTGTTGTTCTTACAAGATTAAGTTATTTATGAAATCGTAATTTTACCAACAACTCCCTTGGGTTAAATTCCCTGTATACCGAACAATTCAATACAAAAATCATGTTTGCTAATTTTTGTGTAAGTGTAGTAGACATGCACTCTATGTCAATTATATATGCATGTCATGTATGTATGTTTGCAAGATAATCCTTTCACCATAACATTGCATGCAATACATGCACTGGAGGTAGCACAAAGAACGAATTTTCTTGTCACTTATCTTGTCAACCTGCAGTAGAAGCAATTTGCAATTAGTCCTGTTAAATATGACAGTATGAATGCAAACCCCGCGTGGAGCCTTTAGCATTCACACAAATAAAAAAGCATACTGATTATAAACCCTAAAATCTAGTAAATACACTTTACGATCAACTTTATTACGCGTAAATATTGAATGAGACCTAATGCTCCAATTGCGACACAAAACAGCCCAACAACTATTTTATAGTTCAACAATGGTAAACCTTAGAAACCAAGCATACCAATAGAAGCTGAATAAATGTGTATTATGAATAGGCTGAAACTGCGACAAAAAAACCCATACTTGCGACGAAAATACTCTCCAAATAAATATTCCCTAAAATGCTTTCACTTCGCCATGAATGATACGGAATAATTACAAATTCACCTAGTTCCTGTGCGCTTTGTGTAAAAAAAGAGAAAGCACTTCGCTCCCCGTTTCTTTCTTTAACACAGCTGTTTTTATAATAAACTTTAATCGACAAAAAGGAATGGAGAGAAACTCCGACACGGACAATTTACTTTTTTTACTTTTTTGTTCTCCTACCTGTCATTTACCACCACCAAAGGAATACATTTCAACACAAACAAACACAATGAGTCTAAATAGTATTCATTCTGCACGTCGGCTAAATATATTTACCTATTATTGTCACTTTCTTTACAATTTTACTACTACCCATTCTTCTATCCCACTTTATACTATCATGAACTTGACTCGAAAACTAGCAAAACTACAAATGGTATGTATGCATTAGTATTGTTGTTGTTGTTGCCAAGTTTGGCAGTTTTTCCTAAAGTTTGAACATAATCAGTCCATTTTGTTGAGAGTTGCTGCTGTTTGTTTGTGTGTTTTCAGTGCATTAAAGAGAGCGAAAGTGAGGACGAACACAACTAAAAAGAAACATTTTGTTCGTTTGCTTTAAAGAAACGTACCCTTCTGAAAGGAGAAATCCAACATTTGTCCCTCCCAACGGAGCTGAAACGGCCTCTGGGACTTGACTTTTGAATAATAATAATGCCCTTATAATGTATTTAACAATAACAATAAAACTAACAATGTCTACTTTTTGTACGAATTTACTACACACATTACGTAATACTAAAAGTTACGACTTGCGACTTTTTATTACCAACGACGATAAATGATTATGTTATCTGGGTTTTGTGTGTGCGCAACTTTTTTTTGTACGACTCACCTAAGCCTCTTTCTTCAAGACAAAATCTCTATTGTTGGTATCGTTATCTTTCATTGCATTACCCACTTCATGTAAAGGATTATGTAACCATGTCAATGTTTAAAACTAATTTGGTATGCATTCTTGACAAGGAATCTGGTAGTCGAAAGAAATACCACTTTTTGTTGCCATGCTGTAACTTATAATCCAATGGTAATATGACATGTAAGTTATTCATTCCATAAATGTAATTTCATAACTGGGCCGAGTCGCCAGACTAAACGAGTAAGCAAGTTACGTAACGGCGATTTCTCTCTCAGGAAAGAAAACTAAGCAGATAATTGATTGGAATGGATTTTATTGAAAAGGAAACTAGGCGGAATATCTGAGTAGCTGTACTAATGTAGTAGAAGTAGTTGAAAAAGAGGTGATTGTGTGGTTGATTATCGGAAATCAATATCTTAATTTGACACTACACTGGAAAAACTTGAAGAACATCAAAGTAAGGTAGAAATACACAAGAGAGTGAGACAAAAATATATGGAGCATCAAAACATGGATCCTTTTATGTGATGTCAAACATGCAACAAAGATAGAGAGAGAGATGCTCTCAGAAATAATGACAAAGTTGTTCAGGCATTTTTTTTTCCAAAGGACTAACAAAGGAACCCTATTTTTGAAAAACGTAGTTTTGTTACAGCTCTAGCGAGAGGGGAATGACAGTGGTGCACACCAGTGTCCACAGCCACGTAGGTACTTGCATTACTTTTAATTACTGATGATGGCATGGCTTTTATTCTAACCACAAAGCTGAGCAAAATGGAGATAAAAGGAGAGAGAGGCAAAGGTGATACCGTGTGTCTTTCCTATCCCCATATCTATGTTTAAAAGCACGGTAGTAATTTTAATTAGGAAAATATATCAATTAAACTTCGGAAAAATGCCCAGAGAACGACATAATATACACTATGCCATTGACTCACCGTGTATAGTAATGTAGCTAACCGCATTGTGGGTATTTGGCATGCACATGGGAGACTAGTGCACACTTTTATTGAATTACTTGCCTAAAATGTTTTCGCTTCGCTAGTTTCTCCACTGGAGTATTTTGTCGTAAGTAGAAGAACCATACTTATAAAGTAGGTGAAAATAGAAAAAAAAACATATTTCGGATTTAATTATAATGTCTATTTTTGGAACATTTTGGAGCTACAACAAAAATAATCAACGTAGTACACGTGTTTAGAGAATAATAACGGAAAGCAATGAAGTACTATTTATCTTACTGTGTAGCATATATAATTAGGCTACTTATAACTTATTACGTAGTGATAAAAATGTGACTGCTTATTCAAGTGTGGATTATGCTGCATAATTATTCTAAACCCCCAAATTATATTTTGTTAGTCATGTTACTAAAATATTTGACGTCAATAGTATTTATGACCACCAATGTGCCAGTTAATAAATGGAACGTGCTCATGAAAAGCGAAATGCCATTGATTGCCATCGTAATGTTTTTATTGTTGTCCTTCGGCATCCTCCTTTTTGGTAGTTTGTAAATATTTAATAGCTCCTGGTGGTGGATGTCTAAAAATGCCAAGTAAATAAATAAATACATATATTTTTTTACTTCGTGTCCTTTTCCTTTGGCACCTTTTCCCAAATGAAAACCCGTCCTTGTCATTATCTTCCTCTTTAGCTTGAGATGAAGAAAAATTAGTCAACAAGACGTACCTTTTCATTCCACACAATTCTCAAGTACAATTTGAATTGCATGAGGAAATGTTGTTGAGTTACATACAAGTAGACTCATGCAGAGAATAAATACAAAGCTGTTGCGTCTCGCACAAAAATATAAATAAAGTGGTGTATACAGAAGAGAGAACATGTTAGGAAATAAGTGAGATGTAAAGGTAATCTGCTTAATGGGATTTTCTTGACTGCACCATGCTCTTCCACTCTCTTGCTTTTTAAAATATGAGCTCGGTAAAAAATGTGACGTTACTCGGAATAAGATGAGATGATGATGTCTTCGTATTTTTTGCATGCCCACTAAAATTGTCTTTAGTGATGTGTTTGCATCCATTAAAAATAACTTACATGACCGAAACGCCATGATGAAGTGTGTGCCGCCCCGAGCATTCTTTGTTATGGTACACTCACACTGACATTATAAAAAAGTCTTGCAACATTTATTGTGTGTAACCACTTTAGATACAACATCTTAGGAAAATATGCATAAGGACATTTATTTAAATAGGAAGATAAATGACTGTGTGCAATAATAGACCAGTTATGGGAAGGTTGACATTCACAAAAGAACAGAGATAAAAGATACAACACAAGTGAGAAGGGAGAGAAGCCAACAACGACCTGTGCCAACACTAGCCAACCAACCAAATCATCAGAAAATCTAAGAAGAGAGAAAAAAAAAGAGATGAAGATGAAGTATAGAGTTCTTGGTTAAGAGATAGATGCTTCAAGAGCATAAAAAACGTTTGTCTTCACTCTTGTCAGATGAAGAAGAAGAGACCCAATGCGCATTATTAGACGGGAAAAGAAGAAGATACTTTAATCTAGAAAAAAATGGATAGTAGATATAGATAGGCTGTTTTACAAACATAACCCACACCCGAGCAAAGGAGTAACATATCAACCATATTATTATTATCTATGTCACTAGACCAGAGTTATGTTTGCGGAGTGGTGGTGACAAAGAAGAAGAGGAAAGGAGAAGTTAAATGGTGAAAAATTGAGTCAACGAGTCAGTCAGGAGGATTGGATCTTTTTTTTCTTTCTTGGCCTTCTTGTCTTTCAACATAATAGAGAGAAGAGAGCGTGTGTGTTTGTGTGCACAGTGAACATAAATACCACGAGCCTTTCTTTTATATTTTTACTACTGTGCTACTTCGTTTTTTTTTTGTTCAGGATCCCCACTGTATTTCATTTCCTTTTCTACTCTTCTTTCTCTCTGATTCTTCTTTTTCATCTAGCATTTCCTTCCCTTCATCCTTTTTTTCTGTGTTTCTCTCCCTTCCCATCTCTCTAATACAATTCTGCGTCTCATTCAACTTGATAATGTAGTTTCTCCTCTTCTCCGTTTCCTCTTTCATCCATTTCGATAGATTCAATCAACTTTGTCTTTTACACAAACTCAAACATCCACATCCAGAAGCAGATACGTACACACATTCATTTCGTTTTTTATGTATGTTGTACGGTAAGTAAGTAGCTTCAAGTCATTTATTCTGTACATTGAGTTCTTTTTCTTCCTTTCTTTTCTTCTCTCTGCTCTGGACTGGATGGGTTGTTTACTCTCTTTATTATTCTGTAGGATAAAATTTGAAAATGAAAAATACAACTTCCAAAGGGAAATATGTAGGTAAAAAAGGATTGCAAGTGAGATTCCTCAGGAAAGGTGACCTAAAAATAAGCCATTTTTTATCTGATGGGTTTCCCTACAAAATTGAATTCAATCAATAATCACTTTCCTTCCTATCTCTTTGTTCCCAGTATATTTACTCATGGGACTCCACAAAAATCCATTCCCAAAATATTTCAAATTGAAAGATTCAAACTATGTAATTGACCAAAGCATGTACAAAATCGAACGTCATTTCAATGTACATATATTTGTACGTTCACAGATTTACGTAGAATTATAAGAAGGATTTTACTTATAATTTATATATCCATAATGCAATTTTGTTCAGAATATTTCACCGATAGATACCACATCTGAATCTCATCGAAGACTGGGTCTTTCTAGATACATCCATCTACATTCTTCATTGCGACATTGAGAGTATCTGATGCATTACTGCCACTATCATCATCATCATCATATGTAAACTCACTTTTTTTATTACCACTGCCACAACATCTGCAAATGATCATGATTATGGGTTGCAATAGTGGCGGTTAACTTGGCGATGAGTGCATATTTATTAGGCATCAAACACACAGGCAATAATATTATAATCTCTACATTATTATCATCGCCACCAACAATGCCATTTCTACTAGTCGTTCTTCGTCTTTTTTTTCCTGGTGGTGATGATGACTTGTGCCAAGAAATGTGAAATATCAGTATGCAACGTTGCATTCTTTGGTTCGGATGGAGGAAGGAAGGAAAGAAGCTCATGTGGAAATTTTTTGTGTGGCATAGCATGGGTGCATGCATGTGGTCGCTCGTTCATGAGAAACGAGAACACAGTCACAAAAACATACATAAAATAGGACTTGTGTGTGACCATGTTTCCACTTGGAGTGTACGTACACTAGAGCAGCACGTTCCTCTTTCTACTTGAAACGTTGAAACTCGAATGGAAGATAGATTTCAGCTAAAGTTAAACACACAAAACGCAAGCAGTCTTGTAAAGTAATCTATGTAGGTGATTTTTGGATAATATATATTTTATACAACCACAATAATAATTAAAATTGCAACTTTATTGCATGTCGCCTGTATGTATAACAATATAGATAAAGCATATTAATACAAGCATGCTAAGACTTTCTTGTTTTCACTATTTTATTTTATTTTGGTAACACATTTCATCGCATGTGGTAGCATTGATGGTGTTGGTGGCATGCCATCACATATGAACAAGCACAACGCGAACGGCACCACTATATTTTATACTTTTGTCAACGGAACAAGTTCACTTTACCTTGAAACTATGCATATTTATGCTGCACAAAAAAAAGATTACGATCAGAGAAGAGCTGTTAAATATCCTCATCTCCCATTTTACAAGTTATGCTTCCGTAATAACAAGCGCTGCAAGGTTACGTTTCTTACGTTTAGTATTTTTCAAATTTTAGCAACGATGTACTTTTTTATTAAATGACTAATGCATGTAAGCTTTCACAAACAAAAAAACTGTGATAATAAAATGGTTTTTAACTCTGATTTCTGATGATTCCATTTATGAATAATGGAGGAAATATAGGAAAGATTGGAAAAGTTAGTTGGAAAAGTTTCATCAATAAAGTAAATTGAATGTATAAGGTATGCGCATACTTAAGTGATATTAGGTCTACTAAAAGTATCTTGAGAAAAGAAAGGTATAACTCTATATAGCATTATAGTTAGTAATGGCGTTGAAGGTGAAGGTAGACGCATAATTTATTATGCATTACATGCGCCGCCGCCACTACACTGTGGCAAATTTCTCCATGCGTTACATTCCGTCTTGAGAAGTTGTTGGGCACCAATAAATGCATGTAATATTTATGTAATATTGGTCCATATACATTTTTTTGATATTTTACTTACATATATTATAATATCAATAACATTTTATTACTTATATAAGTATGTCTGCGAGGTATATATATTTTAAAACTTTGGAAGGACATAATAAGAGAAAACACAGCTGTGTAGTTATCTATATCTCGCACTCTCCATTTCCTCCTTACAAATTCAGGTCAATGCCGAGAATGATCTAAATCTGTTCTGTTAACCAAACGAACTAAAATAAAGTATAAAAGAGAAGAAGCAAATCAACTATACATATCTTGTACTACTCAAGGTGTGATTTATGGAGATTTATTTCTTTCAAATAAAATTGATTGAACAGTTTAAATGTAAGCAAATATGCACACATACAACCAATATATATGGAATGGGATTTTTTGCGTTAACGGAATTCAAAACAGAGATGTGGGAAAAGGATGCAACATTTTATTTGATAGTACACCTCGAATATTTGTTTGAAATTTGTTTTCACTTGTCTTTTCCACAAGTCATGTTATTTATCTCAAGGTGCAATCGGTCATAATATAGCAAAGAAATAGTAGAAATTTATTTTATGTAAATACAATGTGCATAAAATTGGAGTTACAACAATATTGGATTTTTGTTACCTTTACACGTTTTTACTGGCTCATCCTATTTGACTAGTACGTAAATTTTCCCTGTGTTGGATATAAACTACTTAAGTATGTATTATGTGGACTGAAATAAATATATTGTATAAAAAGCAGTGTCCATACAAAGTATGTATTATGCATACATTCACGCCAAATATTACTTAATAATATGCGAAAAGGGTAAATTGATTTCGGATATGTCTATAAAATAATATCTTTAGTGTGTGTGTATTTTTATTTTTATATTGATATGCTACGTAAACTCACTAAAGTCAAGTCACATACTTGTAACACGCTGGCAGATTGAAAAAAATGAATGCGTTATTGGCCAGAGAGAATCTTCATACAAAGTACACATTTATGCAGCAGGTAAGTTTTTTTATATTCTCTCGTGAGGGTTTCACAAAGAGATAGCTCAGATTTCCTTCGTTCCTTCCAACTAGTTGGTAAGTAAGTACACAATTTTATAGGCAACAGCAGCAGACAACATTCACCCATTTTTACAAGTGTTTTTGGTATAGAAACAGCACAGAGGAAAAGGAGAGAAGAAAGTTGATGTTGTCGTAAAAATGTGTCATCGTCGTGATCATCACAGCCATCATCACAAAAAAAGTACCAGGAACAGCAACAGCAGTAGCAGTGATTTCACTTGTTTCATGTCACGTACTTCAATCACGTCGTGGGAAAAGAGACGTCTACAAAGCTGGTGAGAAAAAACAAGGAGAAAAGTGAAAGAGTAGTGGAATGTCAGTTGTCTTCATATATATATGAAATCAATGCCGACAAAGACACCATCACCATCAACCACTGCCAACACACCTGGACAACATGCACGTCCCTTGTTATATCCTTACCCACTCCCACACAGACATACATTTTTAGGATCAAAATAATGTTATGGGATGGTATTCGCTTGAAAACGGCCACGATGATGACATTGTGTAACTGTAATATGCCTCGCTTTCTCTCACCTGAGAAAAAATTATTACATCATCATCAAACCGACTGCTTCTACCGCAATAATAGTAAGTAATAACGATGTGCTTGTACTACTCTACAGTAGGCAACGCCATGTCTGGCCTTACAAATGAGAAAAAGTAAAGTATGTATAGATAGATGAAAGTGCAAAATATACGCTTATTCATCTATGTATTGTATGTATGCCTACTAAGGATGAAATGGGTGTAGGTACCGCAATAAAGTGATATTTATTCGTGCCCAGAGTAAAATCGGAACATATTCATATCATTCATAGAAATGAAAGCATTAACATGACAATCCAATTATTTCTTTCCCCTTTTTGTACTCGTTTCTCCTTTCTCTTTTCTCTCTGAGAGTATGAATGTGTGTCTGTGTGCGAACCTCCTCCTCGGCATACATTTTTTTTTGCGTCAACCGAGTCTAAAAGTGAAACTTCCGGTTATGCTATTATCCTTGCTGAACAGAGTTTTGGTATGGATCTATGGTACACCATCACCACTCATGAACCACAATAACTTTAAAATGTTAGCGTATCTTCAATATGGAGGAAAGATACATAAAAAGAAAAATATCCCCGTCGTCAGGAAACTCTGTCTGTGTGAGTAAGTCTATATTTTCTTCTACTTTCTTTCGATCTCTTTCCACACTACCTAAATATCTGAGTTCAGAAAAAATAAAGAATATACGGCGATGGTATGAGTAACCCAGACTGGCCACACATATTTTCCACCTAATTCCCGAGCGGAAAGTTTAACCCAGGGAAAAAAAAGTTTTCAATTCACAGTGGCCCCACTGCATTCACACTGGATTGTATTCTCTGTTTGTAAAAAGCTATTGTTGCTGCCTCTTATGGTGCTAGCGGTGAGTATGATGATGATGGCAGTTGTGATGGTGGTGGTAGTGGGTGAAGGAACACTTTTAGTTCCTCTCCCATTCTCTCTCTCTCTCTCTCTCTCTCAACTAGTCGTCCTTCTCCTCATTCTCCAAAAAGTTTTCTTCGTGACACAGCCAAAGTTCCACAATGTTTGTTTATTTTTACTTAATGCAAAAACATCTCTCTCTCTCTGGCTGCGAAAAGTGGGAGCAACAGTAGTAAACCAAGATGGTATACTTTTTACGTAACAGCATGGTATAGTAATATTTTGTGTGATGGGTAGCTTAAACTAGTTAGTTCAAATTGGCAGAGGAAAGTTGCTCTGTGTCAGAGGAATAAGACAACTTTCTTCAAAAGGGGCACTCCAAAAACCTTTATAGTAAAATAACAGGCGGGATTTTCCACATGTGTATGCATACAAGTTTGGAAAAACACGAGAAAAATGTTTTTCTTGAAAAGTTATAAAGGATTTTGTTTTCAGCTCCAGTTGATTTGATAATTTTTAATATTCATGCCAATCAACCCAAACCATATCTTTCAATTTTTCCCAACTGAACCACATCCGCATTTGGGGCTTACAGCCTTTTCTCACTCCCTGAGCAACTCTCCAGTTAAAAGTTGTAACTATTATCTCATCACTCTCCAAAATTTTACATAAATGACATGCTTGTCAAAATGACATAATGTGTACATACGTGTTCTAAGTTTTCTAGAAAATACTCCTACTTTGTAATATTATTAGGTATCCTTACAGCAATTCAAGACGTCACTCCGTTTTCAAGGAGAACTGTAGATTTCTCACGAGAGATTTCTTGCTGCCTCAACGAAACTAAAATTCAATTTCCCCCGTTTTTATTCAAATGTAACAGCTTCCTTCCTTCCTACCCAGCTTTAGTTTTACTTTACTCTGTACACACACACACTCTTCTCTACCTCCACAACTCTTGCAACTACTAGAATTACAACAACTCCTTTCTTCCTACTTGTTCTTCCAGCTTCACTAATAACAATAGTATTTTAATAAGAATGGTGCACGCATCAGGAGTCACGTTACAACTAAAGTAAAATGCAAATCCCTCTTGAAGGGCTTGCTTGTTAGCAACAACGTTTGCTCCTGTAAACCTTTCTTTACGTTTCAAGCAGCTCCTCTTCTCAACTTTTTGTTTTACAAGAAAGGAACAAGGCTAAAGCAGTTTTTCCCTGTAGGAGTTGCAGTAAAAGTGAAAGAAATAAAAGTATAAGTACCAGACCAACGCATTTAATTCCTCTAGGCTTTTCATTCATTTATTCGTTTTCTTCTTCATCTTCGTCTTCTGCACCAAGAGAAATATACGTGATCCTCATCATCATCATCTTTTCTTTTTTCCCACCTGCGGAACTTGTTGGCCACATAATACACACAATATATGCAAAGGTAGATATACATACTTGCATACTTACATGCACACAATCTCTTCTCCTCTCGTTTTCTCCACTCTAATTAGTACATTATGAATGACCACGTGTTTTCCGTGAGGGCTTCTGAAAGTTTTTCTTCTTCTTCTTCTCTACTCTATTTATACATTGTAGACATTTTACACCTACTCATAATAACCCTTTTTATTTTTCTACTTCCTTTTCACAATTGAAACCAACTCACAATCAGACAGGTAGACAGACAGACGTGTGCAGGGCAGCTTTCTTCTCGTTTTTGTCTGATTCCCCAACTGTCTACGCTATATAAACCCCATTCATTTTCCCACTTTCAATTTGTTTGCAGCGAGCTTCCTCTCTTATTTCAATTTTTGATTGCTTGTTTTTCCTTCTCCTACTCACATATAATAAGTTCCGTAGAGAAAGGAAAACGCAAGAAATTATACCTATATGCGCGATAGTATTATTATTATTACGATCATGAATCATAACTGTATAACCCAAACTATTTTCTCTGTCTTCAAATATGAAAGTGCATTTCATTGTATGATTCCACCTAAATCTAACCTGCGTAAACACCCATGAGATTTGTAATGGTATACTATCCAAACTAGGCAGGGTTAAGAAAGCTGGTTATTTAGGATGACGATTTTCCTTTAAATACGTTTCTAGTATTAGTACGCAGAGCTTACATTATATGCATATTTAGCACTTGCAATAAATTCATATTTGTATACACACTCTTCTTTCACAAACATGACACGCATCATGCCACTGCCACGCCAACGCGACCACGCAAGTTCATTTTACATTTTATCAACGAACATTGTAAATATATTATTATGTGGCATGTCGGAACACTTCACATATGAATACATAATATTTGTTTGTATGCCTGCCTGCGATCACGATAAAATACTGGATTTTCCATTTGTCTGTCATTTTATTATTATTACAAGTTGCGAGGCCTCGTGTTTGTGTGACTGGGAGCAAATCCATAAATTTTCCGAGTAAACTCTACGAATAAAAATGCGTAGTAAGTTACCTATATAATATATACACGCATAACAACGGCTCAGTATGTACACAGCAGAATAAAATGATATTGTATGGAAATTACTAGGATGAGAATTGTTTTCTTATGAGTGACGACTCCGTGAGAGAAAACGAAAAGAAACAGACATCCAGCAGAATAATAATTTATACATATCTGCATTTAGGACATTATACATTTATGAATATGAATATAGATACGTATAATATATTTCATTTAGGGATTTACATTTTCGTTCTCGTTTTCTGCCTATACAACACAGCTAGTTGTTTGAAACTATAATATTAATGAATGACTTACTAGCAGCAGTCCCATTGTAGCAGCTTTGTTGCTGTTCCAGGCTAGCTGATTTACGCTTACTTTTTATTTGTGAAAGGGAGAAAGCCGATGCATGCCTAAGTTCGTGACAGGTAGCCAAGTGCAAGGTAATTACTCACGATTTTCCTGCTTGTTAGACTGAAAAAATATAGAGCCGGACTTGCCGGTGGAGTGAGAGTGGATTCCCACCATTAAAAATACTTACTATGACTACTTCCTTCCACTTGCACCACCAACCACCACACACCGTACAACACTGCCTGCCTTATTCACTTAATAACCGTCTTCCTCCTTTGCTGCAAAAGAATAATGGTATCATGGTCATGGCTTTGCTGCATATTTACAGGTACGGAAAACAATGGTTTTTATAAGACTTGCTTGTTATAATCACCAGAGTAGTGATTTTCTTTTCTACCTGACATTTACGGACGTACGCACTAATCAGGTACATTAAAGCAGTCTAGTCATCTCGGAATTGCAATGCATTCACTTTACAAATTCACATACTCCCTCTTCCAGTTAACTTTCTCCTGTTGCCCATAACTCTTTCTTGAAATGGAGAAGGTTGTGTACACACGACACACAGTCTAACATATATACCTTGTGTAGTCATTCTAATATATGTAATGTGTACAAATAGCGGTGTGTGCGGACGTCCGTGTCTCCTCCTCTCGGTGTAGTGTTTTTTGTGAGGTTCACTCGAATGTCAAATGAATATTTATGGCTGCAATTCTTTACTACTCACACTGCAGACATTTTTATGAGCTAGAAGAAAACAAAGCAGAACTAATTGTGAGAGTGAACAACAGAGTTATACATAAACATTAGTGTTTTTCAAATGGACTACTACAGTAGGTATTATTAACATTAAATACATTATGTTAAAATATATGTGTATAAAATGAGCGAGAAATTGTGAGAATGGACCGGATTCATACATGAATTTACCAAGGTAACGAGAAATATTTAAGCGTAGAATTGGAAAGTAGATAGGTTGCGGTTGGAATTTTTTTATGACTTTTGTTGACAGAAGCAAGGTTGACGAACTGAATGCTATGCTAGTGCAATATTTAGATCCTATACGAACTTATTGTCAAAGTTTATATTTCAGATGGACTGCTGACAGCATACAGGAAGCCGACGAGAACATTTAATTTTTTATGACTTGAAATCCACTGCCACGGGCATATGAGACAGTATGTTTATTCATAAATAATTTGTGAAAGGGCAAAATTAAAATGGTACACTTTCCCATTTTGTGTGTGTGAAAAGAAAGCGAAATATTGCTGCTGCTTTTGTGAAATAATAATGAATGTTTGAATGCGTACTAGAAGTCTACAAACGCAGTTAACCAATGCAAATGAATTTGAACACAAAAGAATTGAAAATGTTTAAAAGCACTGGCAAAGATGTTGCTTAATAGACTACTACATGCATACTAGATTGCTACCACATCGGCTCTTGCTACACGTTAGGCCTTGCTTATGAATTATCGTGGGAGGAGGTTGGTTTTAGTTGCGGAGGAAGAGGAGGGAAAAGAAAGTCGAGAAGAATGAAGAAAATGAGCGGAAGTGTGTGTAAAGCCAAGAAAGATGAAAGGAAGTATGTGTGGATGTCTGTGGATGAGAGAAAGAATGAAAAGAAGAGCACATACAAAGAAAACGGAGAAAAGTTTAAATGTAAAAGAAGGTTAAGTACCAGCACGGGATGCAGCTAGTTAGTGGATACGTTCGTATATAACAATATATAGCGTATACATACATAAATTCTTTCATCATCATGCTCATCGTCATCTTAAACGAAAATCTAAGTGAACTGTCTCCTCATTTCGGTCCTTCTACTATTTTCTCTTGTTTAAGTACACGCCTTTTGTGGTACAACGATGTATTATAGATTAAAACAAGGTTTAAACTTATTACTATAACACCATGTCCAGCCTTTTGTGACAAGTGTAGTTGAACTTGCACATTTTGGCTCTATCATATTTTAGATATTATTTAAGTGTATACACTGTGTTGGCTCCATTACACTGGGAATCGGTTGATACAATTGCAAAATGGACTAGTATATACCAATAGACCGTCGTTTAATAATATGACTGAGGTCAAAATCCTATGTATCAAACATTCTAAAAACCCTTTCAGCGCACAAAACGACAAAATGTTCACAATTTAACTTTACTAACTGGAGCGAGAGTGAGCCAGTTTTCTACTGAATAGAACTAGAATAACAGAGTGACAGAAAGGATGTAAAAGGGAGAAGAATATAAACTCTTTCATTCCTCTACTTCCCACTTTCACTTCTTGGAAAAGATCAAGAGAGGAATGAACAAGCTAAACACATTTCGAAACAAAAACAGCGAAAAGATAGTCAAAATAAAGCCCACAAGAGGAGAGAAGTGTGTCGTGTCATTCTGTTACATTGTCCTGTATCAACAATACCTTCATATTAGCACCACATTTCATGTGGTTTGTTGCCCTACATAGGAAACGAACAGAAAGATTTTCGCAGAAGGAACAACTGATGATAATATTATGATGACTACCAACATTACACTCTGTATATTAAGATCAACTTTTGTAGGCATACAAATGTATGTGTGATGAAGGTAGCTGGGAAGATTTTCAAAACGAGGGGGAATGTAGTAAAAAAAGTCGCA
Source organism: Entomobrya nivalis (assembly GCA_034695485.1). Taxonomy (NCBI): domain Eukaryota; kingdom Metazoa; phylum Arthropoda; class Collembola; order Entomobryomorpha; family Entomobryidae; genus Entomobrya; species Entomobrya nivalis. The sequence goes on along the minus strand of JAQFZH010000019.1, from coordinate 52,820 downwards.
AAGTGTATTGTGTCATGTGTTTTATATGAATTTAACTCATTTGAACCGGGAAAATGGAGTAAAAAACCTTCCAGAGAGTGTATGTGGTGCTTATCCACCAATCTACTTAAAATATATGAGTACAAAGAAGAGAGAAAGGGAGAGTAATCTGCACAAGTGCTTATCTCATGTGTGTTGTGTGGATGGAAAATTATTATCTCCTCCCCTCCTTCTCCAATCTCCAACTTTTACTGTTTCATTTTCATTCTCTTATGCTACTCATGGGAAGAAAAGGCATTACAAAAAAAACACACACTGGCACCCAGAAACCTCGACAAGGAAAAGGAAGAACACTGACTTTTTCACTTATCATTATCCCGATACTGTTGATAGTATACCTTTTAGAAACCTTTACCGCCGAAATACCTGTCGTTGTTATTATTTTTTTAGTAATAGAATTATTATTAATATATACATAGCTATAACGCAGCCTTTTGTCTTTATGCACTTTGTGAAGAATGAAGAAGGTTATCAAATAAATTACATCAAAAGATTTAATGCTGTTTGCTTGGCTGCTCTGCTCACTGCTCTGCCTTTTATTTTCTAGAGAAAGGGAGAATACGATACCCTTTTGTTTCATTTTTTTCATAGAATCCTTTTTTCCCAACAACCAAACCTGTATTTCCGCTTATTACACTGTCGCATCATATAAAGGATACCCTATCTTATTAATGAAAACATAAAAGAATATTAAAGACGTACCAGTGATTCCAAAAACTGGGGGCGTTCTCAAACTTGCGTCTCGGAGATTTCCACAAGATTCTCTTTAAGTAATTATATTTATTTAACTTTTTAATTAAAAATCACTTGTCCTAAAAATATACTTGAAGCACCGAAATTTAACAAGCGTATATTCAATGTAACAGGCTTGTGCACTGGAAATTTCTATACGTTGTTGGTAAGTCTTATCTCAAGTTTCCCCATAAAGTTTTTCCGTGTAAATTCCTTTGATGTTTTCCAAATTGACACACATCAAGTCATTTGTTATAAACCTGCTGTCATGCCAAATCAGCCCGTTTGTTATGCTGTAATAACTAAAAAGCATGTCACTAGTACCACCATCAGTGTAACAAATAGCAGTTCTTTGATTCGCTATGGGCGGTTCGTTATCATCATCATTTTATGCATTGCCATTCACTCACTCAAAGTGAGAAAATCTAATGAAGCATTTAGCACCAACCATGCCATCATACTGCCAGCACATACTGCTTCTTCTAATTTGCCACATATGTGGACATGTATTTTCATAGACAGATATTTGTAGCAGCTACCGAAAATAGCTAAAAATGGGTTTTCACTCAGGTGTCGTTTATTTACACAAGCGACTAGTAATATTGCTGTGATGGCAATGTCCTCAACGATGATAATGATGATATAATAATAATCATAGCAGTTGTGGTCGTTTAACGTCACAATCACAAAAACAGTAATATTATGAATGAAAACTGGAAAGAGCGGAGGAGTTGTAACAGCTACGTATTATCTTCTCTAAATACACAAGGTAGAGAGAATGTCAAGCAACCCACGTAAAAAATTTGCTGCTCAACTATGCAATAAAAAGGCTATTTTTTCAGGTTTGATCACCATGCCAGAAAAAAAACTTTGTCTCATTGTGTCATCCTCCCACTATTCCCCAATTTCTTCCACCTACAACACACCACAAAGCATATTCATAAAAATAAATTCACTCTTTTCACTCACAGCTTACCTTATTAACACTATGATAATAATAAGCACACAAAAAATTTCACTGACTAGAAAATAAAGAGACGGTGACAACGCCGACAGAGACTGCTGACGATGATGACACCTTTTCGCAAATCAACTATCCCTTTGTTATGCATACATGTACATATGTATGTATATATGTAATGTTCATAAAGCGCACGAAACCGTTTTTTCTGTAGTTTGATTTTGTAATCGTCAATGTGTTTCCAGTAGTGGAAAAATGACAACTTTTGTCTATGACTTATATGAAAGCAACAATAGAAAACATGAACATATTGTCAACGTTCGTGGCAAGTAGCACTGACGTGATTAGCAAAGTAGAGAGTGAGATGCTACTAACAAAGGTAGAAAATAGTAATATTACTATTATTGTTATGATTACTAGGCTCACTCACTTTTTTTGTCTCGTTTTTCTCTGGCTTTCTCTTTCCTTGTCAAAATTTATTAGCGATGAGGGAACCCTATAATACGTATGTTGTTTCTTTCACCGGGACATTTTCCGTGTCCCTAAATGAGTTCATTTTCAGCAGCAGGGTAATGTGAGCAAACTGTGCGGAGATAAAGGGAGTGAGAAAGAGCCACGGTGCACAATCCTTTTGTTCTTTGATTATATAGCTGGCCTATTCTGACTTATTCACTCAACTCACACAGTGTCAGCAGATGTGTTGTGTGAAAAGTGAAAAAAGTCACGGTTTATTACTCTTTCACAGTCACATTTACAACACCACCACTCGTTAAGGATTTTATAGCAAAAAATGTGTTGGGTGAGGTGGTAGTACCAGAAGCCTCAGTCTCAGACAATTTATGACTTGATTTTTTTATTTTCTCCTACTGTTTCTTGTCTTTTGTTTTTTTAAATATAAAAAGCAATATTCAATCACCAGTAAGAATACACCCGAAAAAATGGAACGATGTAGTTTGTTGTATTTTTTTTGCCCGAAGTGGGCTTACGAGGTATGTAGATTTGAATCGGGTTTGTTACCCGTGTGAAGAAATGTCCACTTTAGTGACAGTATTTATTTCAACTAGTGTCGTCTTTTGTTTTCTTCTCTTTCGTCACCACGATGGTTTTCTTCTTTTCTCTCACATTCCAGTGTGACTTGACTTTCTGACACTTTGTGTATTAGTCCTCCTGGCCGATTTCCACCTTTTTATATTCACTTAGTTCTCATAAGATAGAAGTTAGAGAAAGAGAGAGAGCACGAAAAAATGCACACAAACATTCGCCTTTCTCTCCGTACTTTATTGAATTGAATGGAAGATTGGATTCAGAGAGGGAAAGGCATACTAACAATTCTCAACCAGCAGCAGTGTCTTCACGAAGTGAGAATGAAGCGTTGATTTGATTTTCTCTGGTCTTTCTTCGTCTTCCTTCCTCATTCTATCTCTCTCATTCACACACATACACTCTTTTTTTCTCCCCTCAAGTCTCTCTCAAATGTCCTGCTAATAGTGTTGTAAAAAACTGCGAAAAAAACTGTATTTCCAGGAACAACCAAAAACAAGTTCCAAAAAGAAGAAGGCCAAAAACCGAGATAACCTTTTTTCTTCTTCTTTCACATCTTCCTTTTTCCTCTATATATTTTTTGTCTTGTTTCTCATATACACATCCACGCACAGAGAGATACTTAAAGATACGTTCTCTGGCTTGCTTGTTCTGACCTTTGGCTAAGATTTGATGATGAGAAAAAGTACACGAAAGAAATGCAGAGAGCGAATAGCAAAAAGGGAAGTAAAAACTGACACAAGAGTTTTTAGACTTTCTTCTCCGTCGTCGTAGATCCACTTAGCTCAAGTTCCACGAGAGCACTGATAAATTAGAGGAAAAAATCCTATATATACCGGTAACGGGACGCATGTGCTTGCTATAGTAATAGCATAGTAGAGTAGTGTGGTAGTAGTTGCCTCTTCTCTGCTCTCTCTGTTCGCTTCCTCTCGCTGGGCAAGTGTATTACGTGTGTATGTGTGTGTGTGGTGGTGGTGATGGTGGTTCTCTGCTGTTTTTGCTTTATCCAAACCTCTTGCTCAAAAAAAACAGACTTTTACTAGTAAACCAACAACATATACTAGCTAGTAGTGAATACCGCTATCATACCATTAGAACACACAACTCTCTCTCTGTACATTGCAGTATACTTTGCCAGTCTTGTCTTGAGTTGAATTTCTACACGGTACTTTTTTTGCTACAAAGCATTTGGCATGTCAGCGTAAGAGTGAACGTAAGACGAAAACTGGAGGTCTATTTTACTCCCCACTTATCATGACATACAGCTCTACGAAAACCTTTATTTTTTCGCCTGCTCTCTCTTACTAAACTTAACTCACTCCATTTTTTTGCATTCTTCTTCAACTCAAATTTTCTGTTCTGTTATTTGTATATGTGTGTATTTGAGCTAGTTTTTTTTTCTCTTCTCTTTTTTCAAGTAAGCCAAACCTTTACTCTGTTGTTGTTGCTGGTGCTGCATGCACGCTCTTCGGCTCTCTGCTTACTAAAATAAAAGTTTGTGAAAAACTCGCAACCACTACCACACACGCCGCCACTACCACCATCTCGCATACTCTTTTCCCAGTATTACTAATGTTGTTATGTTACTAATACGGCTGCAACTAAAAATTGCACTGACTCCCAAACTTTTTTCTTCGTAATATGGTTATTGTAGAAGCAATTTGCGAGTAAAATGTTTTGCTACTACAAAAAAGTAAAGAGAAAAAGAAACTGTAGAAAATAATTGTTAAACTCAACCTTTTTGTTGTGTGGGTTGCACAGCTTCTCTGTTGCCATTTGAATTATTAGTTTGCCTTCAATCTCTATTGCCGCTGTTGCATTATTAGATGGTAATGCTAGAATACAATAGCAATATGTTTTTAAAATGAACAAAAATATATGCACGCGCGGCGTAAGGCAGTCAGTCGGATCAACAAGAAGGCAAGGTGGATGGATGGAATGAAGGAACTTGAACAAAGAAAGTAGGTACACCGTTTTCCTTCAATGCTTCGAGTTTGGTCAAACTTGTGTGTGATATAAAATGGATAAGTAGTGGCACGGGAATGCGCATATGTGCATGTATATTTCTCTTTGTTCACGTAAAAAAACTGCTGTTGGAACAAAAGTTTGTGGTAACACGTGCTTGTAGGTATATACAATTGAATTGACAAAATCATTTTCATCGTGTCCTGTTCTCTATCAAATATCTTTTCTTAATTGTCTACGTCAATTTAAAAACTTTCTTTTAATTTTATACAATTGATAATATGCCGAGAGCTCTCTCCAGACAGTGTCGGCATCCGCACTCCTTACGTTTATGAAGGCTGATAAAGGTGTTTTTTAAGGAAGATTCGCTAAAATTCATTTAAGGTATCAGCGCTACATATAGTGACTAGTGACTGCATTTCGAAACATCTTTCCTTTGAGGCATTAAACATTGCAGCTCGTTAGCTATTGATAATGCGGCATAAAATAGAACTCACCCGAAGTTCCTTCCATACTCTCATTCATTCGCCGTATCGTCCTAAATGCATTTGGAGTACGGGCTGCGCTGGTATTCCTTTTTCCCATGATTTGCATTGTTCCACATTGTAATGCATATGTATTCAGTTAACTATGCAGCTGTTGTTCATTATTCCATAAAATTGTACACACAGATACATTATGCATATAATTGTAACACTTATTATTATTGCCATACCTACAATACACCCATAAAATAGTGCTGAATGCCGAATAACATTCCATTAGTGTTCCCAAAATAGCACAAAAGATTTGCATTACGGCAAACCAAACTTTTCTCTTTCTTGGTACTTTAATTATCATGTCTCTCTCACTCTTTGATTTTCTCCCAACTTTTATTTGATTTCTTACGCCATAAACGAAAAGCCACGTTCGCCCCTTTAATTCCACATAATCGACTAATCCAGTCAGCATATACACGTTAAGGCATAATATCTTCTTTTGTGCATCAACTATGAGATCTTTTATCTAGTTTCAATGCAATACAAAATACCTTCACTCGGTAAATAGAAAGCATTACTTAATATATTAACTTTTATTTTTATGTTGATGACATACCAGGACGATAACGACGATCATGATCACAGATTCCCCGCAAAATTCAGATTTTAGAAAAAGATTTCCTTCATCTTCCCTCATATCCTATTTTCCATTTCTTATAAGGCGAATAAATTATATGTCCTTATTTTCTTTGTGAATATTCCTTTTTACATTCCACAAAATGTATTCAAAGCTATATTTCTGGTAATAACATGGCATTCAAAAACCTGCATGCAGTCAACTTAGTTTTTTTTCTTCATATATGAACAGGTATAGCAATTTCATATTACGCTACGCGACACAATCAAAAGATTTTGCGAGAACTTAAGAAAGAGAGAAATACATTCAGGCTTTCTTTCATCATCTGCACTTTCTTCGACTATGATGCTAAAATAAACAGACAATTCCTTTCTTTTGCTTTTTTGGAGGCTCCTTCCTTTCTATTGAAGCACCACGAAAATTCACATACGTCGTCTTCCGTAGCACCAGTAAACATTCTTCTTTCTTTCTTGCTTCATTTCTTTTTGCACCAACATGAATAGAATTTTCACATTTGCTTGTGCATTATTTTGTTCAGAATTATGAACCATCTTTCTCCTCATGAACATCATTTTCGTCAGACATAAATATACATAAGGTTTCATAATGTCTTCGTAAATATAGATGGAATCTCGTGCATTGTATGCACGAGGAAAACGAAAACGAGATTATGAATTGCAAAGACATATTATTAAAGCGAAAAGTAAAAAAAAAATCTAAAAAAAATCTAAATGGAATAAGAATGAAATAATTTAATGTAAATGCCGGTATAAAAGCAATGGAAAAAGTATTAGAACCTATTTATTCTTTTGATTTGGTTTAGTAATGCATGTAGCTACGAAGAAAATCTGTTACCTGCACCACCGCATATACATACCATATCATACCATACACCATAGCTTTCCCTCTCACCATAGCACACAACTAACATACCACAACCTGCACCACCCACCCATTAAGATGCCATTGCTTCTGGTTGGTGGTGCGGTACTTTAGAGCTCTTCCTGGCTTACACAGCTCTTCAATGATTCATATTACTTTGTACACTTCTTTATTTTTGCCACAATAATTAACTTGAGCAACAGTAAATTTAATTTTCAAAATAATCTCCCTTCTCAAAATAACCCTTTCACTGACTGAGGTGACCAAAATATCTTACAAATGCACATACCTACACACGTACTCTCTCTCTCTTTCAAATGCTTTCAACTCTTCCTCATGCAAGACGACCATTAACCTTAACACCATCATCATTGCTTCTTGTATTGCTTTCTTGGTGAGTCAAAAGCTAACAAGAAAAACATAAAGTTATTGCCATTCTGCTCTTTCCCTTCGCCTCCTTCTTCATTGCTGCTAATATTATAACAAGTGACACTTTTAAAAGCTCGTCTGTAAAAAAAGTAACCGAATGTGAGTGTGAATGTGTGTGTCCGTCGTACCCTCACTCACTCACACCATTACCATTACACCGTACTCTTTTGTACTTAAGTATTGTCATGGTTTTATATTTGTATGAGTGTGTGTATATGTGTGTTTTGTCTAAAAAAGAATATCTGCAGTGGAACCGCAGTCTATTTCCTGTATAAAAATATCATGATCACACGTTTCTACTGCAAAGAGGAAAACACTTTTCGCTACTGCACACAATCATTTTTCGCTCTCTCTCTTCTCTCCTCTTCTCCTCTTCCACAACTACTTCTTACGGTTCTTTACTTTTACTTTCTTCTTAAAAGCGTACACTAAAAATAATATAGAATGCTGACTTCAAAAAAATGTGAGCATTTGTCAGCATTAGACAAACACTTAATGCATTTCTGAGAGAGAAGGAAGAAAAACACGGAAAAAGGAATAAAGATTGTGTGGCATTATTATTATATGGTGTGTAGTAGCAGCTTGTGTGTGTGAGAGTGTGAGAGAGAGTGAGTGTATGAGGGTGTGTGATGACGTGATGATGATGATGGTGATATTGCTTGTTTTTACCCTTTTTCCTTTGTTCTGAAAGACAATATGAAAATTTTATGCTGAAAGACATGAGAATGAAGATGAAGTGTACTTATGATAATAACCCTCCCAAAAACGCCATTGCCACGTTTCATTGCTTTTCTCTTACTAGTATACTATCATAATATTGTAATACATTATGTAATAATATTATTATGTGTTCTTGGTGAGAATGAAAGAACGAGAGTCTTTGACTACCTATTATTATTATGTATGTAAGCACCAACATTTTATGTAATGATATGGTAGAGGTGATTATATGTAATAAGGTGAAAATCGGCATGCGAAAAAGTAGCGAAACTATAACGTTTGCGTATGAGTTACTCACTCAGTAATCACATGCTCAATTCCAAAGTGTATATCATGTAACCATCAATTATATTATTAATTATCAACTTGTGCCTTGATGGAATCAATAAGGTACAACGAAGGCATGTTTTAATGTTACAGACTGACAGATTTACAGACAGAGGCAGTTTTACATTTTGCACGAGATATCCTCTCATATATATATATGTATATAGTCTGGAGAAAAGTATATAAAAACTTTTCACTCTGGTGTAAGTTCTCCCTGGTGAAAATATTTGAGTGCACAGGGATTTACATATTGAAATTGAGTAATTGAGAATTGACTTTGAGCTAACCTAATTTCAGTGATGGCTCTCGTTTTTTTCTCTCGCTCAAGTAGTGATAACGTTTTTCAGAAAGCCCCATGCCGGAAACGATTGACTTGACAAGGATGATGAAAATGGGAATGATGCTGCTGACGATGCACGCGGTTAATGACCAGCTTCATTCACACAACTTGTCCATGCACTTTGTTGTGTGGTGATAAATTAAGAGTACTCAACTCGTCATCAAACAGATTAATTGCAAAGCTGCTCGACATTACTTCGTTTCTAATTATGATAATAATTTTAAAGATGTAATCATTTTTTGAAAAGTATTTTATTACATGAAAGCACTAAAAGAGTACTTTAATGACAGGACTTACATCGTAAAACTCTTTCTGTATGGTCTTCATTTAAGCGTGTCAGAGTCAGAGCTGTGCAATGGTGGAAAACACAAAACACACCAACTTAAAAACCACCCAATACCCCCACCAACCACCACAACACATAAAAAACCACCAAGCATTGAAACCATAAGCCACACCACATACAAAAAAACACAATACCACTGAAAACACCAATGATATTTTACCACAGACCACACCACCAAATATGCAACCCTTGCTTAATCCTTGCTAAATAAATGTAATTAACAAACGGCACAATCTTTTAAATAAGTTTTTATTGGTCGAAACAATTACAATATATTGTACAGTAAAAATAATAACACTCGCGATTATTCTCCATTTAAATTCAGATTTTTTAATTACTTAAAACGTGTCAACATATCATCACGAAGGCACAACAATCTTTCCATAGTACTAACCTTAATACTTGACCTGCGTGCTCTTTTGATACCACCCGCAACAGAAAATAATCTCTCGACGGACCCAGATGACGCTGGTAGACCCAAAGCCTTCCTTGCAATAGCAGCCAGTGTTGGGAAACGATCGGTGTTAGCTTCCCAGAAAATTAATGGGGTCATATCAAGCTCTTTATCCGAAAATTGTAGATTTAAATAATTCTCCATTTCTTGAAAAAAGTCGAGAGAGGTAGGAACTATAGATTTTGCCTTTCCAGCTGCAACTTCACTTAACAGCATAAACACCTTTCGCCGCTTCAGAGGTGGATAATCCTGGGAGTTTTCAGTTTTGCCAGGTACATTGCTGCAAACAGGAGATTTGGCACCGGCGGACCCGACGGTGGTTAACTTTTCATTTCGAAACACCTCTTTGACAATATCCTTTACTTCAGCTACAGTAGGAATATTTCCAGCAAGGCAAGTTTCCTCCGATGCAATTTCTAAAGAAATGCAAGAACAATTATTAGGATGTAAAAATTAGTCGAAATGTTTAGCATTTTGGATTAATATGATAAACTTACTCTCAAATGGGAGTAGACGCATTCTGGGATCCAAAAACGTTGATAGAACATACGCTGGATGACGAAAAAGATCAATAGTAACTATGCTCCTGAGTTTTCGTGCTGGTATTTTTGAACCTTCTGTCAGTTTCCCAGTAAATCGAACTGCACAAGAATTCAGAAGATCATTTTTAAACTTTGTAAGTTCATCAAATGCATCCAGTTCCTCATCAATTGCAACGGCAGCAATCTCTAAAATGCATAATAACAGCAAACGTTTACAATAAATACAAAAATGTATAGTTATAAATTACACACAATATGTTTACACATTTACCTCGTAATGCGTTGATAACACCTATTATTGCCATTGAAGAGGAAACGCCATCACTTTGAAAATCATCGGTTAGCTCCGCGAGTGGCTGAAGTAAGTCGCAAATCACCTTCAAACTACTAATATCGTCATCTTTAAAGGGGACCGGTACCTTAGTTCTGCCATTCGATGAACGCTGATATTCTTTTGCTTCCACCAATACGCTGTTGATGGCATCCTTCATACATAGCTAAAATAAAACAATAGATATTTAAAGAAGGCTAAATAAATATTAACAATGGAATCACTGTTACTAAGAATTCATTGAGTTTTTATATTCAAATAATGTACCCCTTTTTCCTCCCGAAGAATCCTCTCGAAACACAAAAACGTTGAGTTCCACCTGACTTCAATGGGCTTGACCAGGGTCAAATTATTGGTTTTTTGCTTCAGTTTTTCCTTCCACATGCAAGATTTGCTAAAAAAAGTAACGATTTCATTTACTTTTTTCACCAGCTTCGGTACTAATGTGGAGGTCTTGATCCCGTCTTTGATTGCCAATTGAAGGAGATGTGCTAAGCACCCATTGCGAGTGAGATTACTATGATCCCACGACGACAGCCCATCCAGTATTTCTTCGTTTCTGTTATGATCAAGTTCAAAATCATCCATAGCCATTTCATCAACTCCATTGCTTAAGGGATCAATAAATTCAGTGAAATCTGAGGGCATCTGTTCTTGCAAGTCTTCAACCTCAACACGTGGACCCTCCTCGATTAATTTAAAAGCTGCTATCATATTGGAGGCATTGTCCGCAGTAACACTTGCGATCTGTGAATTTATGAAAAATATTAATTTTATCTACATAACCAAAGTAAATAAAGTAAGCAACTGTGTTTACGATTGTTAATTCTTACTTGTTGAGGTTGAAGTCCAAACTCTTGCTCCAGAACCGACCGCAGTTCCTTTTTAATGTTTTCTCCTGAATGAATTCCGCAAAAGCTCTTAAATGCTAAAGTGAATAGCTGCAGTTTCCAATCTGAATCGACAAACTGTACTTTGATTCCCAAGGTCGCCTCTTGCTGACGGGATGTCCAAATATCAATAACTAGGTGCAAGGATCCCGTTGGCTGATTCTGCAGCATTTTACGACGTGCCAGTGATAACTATACAATTTAAAATTAATTAATTTAAAAAGTGCCAGCCCAATTATTTTACATAATTTAAGTATATAAATACAAATGAACAAATTAATGATAAAATTAACGAAACCCCTTACATCCTGAAATTGTTTTTTTGTTCTCCGTTCTACTGTCGTCCGATGAGGTATAGAGAGCTTCTCGTCGAGCCGATGAATCATGTATTGGAACCCCAAGCCATGAGTAACACTGAAGGGCTGAGTATCCATAATGACGAAAGCCTGAAGGCTTTTGTCAAACGACTTTTGCTTGGGGTGATGTCGGGGATAATGTTCAGTAGTAGAAACTGGAACAACTTCTTCCAACCTTAGCTGCTCACTGTTGGGCTCGCCTGGTTGGAGTTTGATGGCTGGAGGTTGGACCAGTTTTTTAAGACCTTCGTATTCTTCACGATGCACTTGCTGTAAAAATAATCGGGATTGTGAATATAAATATAAATATCTTCAAAAGGCAATACTCTTGTACATAAACATAAATAAGCTTACTTGCAAATGTCGTTTGAAGCTCCATGAACTTTTGTCACTAACTAGCTTGACCTTTCCTCCACATTGAAAACAAAGTTTGCACTTCATCGTTAACTTTTCGTGCAATTTGTCATTGGGCTGGACTGAGACGAATTCAAAGTATGGCAACAATTCCTTTACCCATTTCTTTGCGATTTGATTCGGAGAAATATCAATCTCATCTGTACTCAAAAATGTCTTTCCGGTAACTGTGTGGTCTAAATGTAGTTTAGCCTGCAACAATTTTTTCTTTCCTGTATCCGTGCTATTTGTAGGTGTAATAATATCATCAATTTCACTGTTAATGTCACTGGAATGAACTTTCATTCCTGTGCTCAGCTTGGTATCAGTCATAATTTAAAATCAGTTTTACAAAAATTCACAAAACAACCAATAACTTTTTAATTTCTAATCGCAAAAAATTGGATTCTAGCTAATTTTAGTTTGAAAACTGGATTTGATAGAAGCTGCATTTTTAAGATGGCAAAACAGTAAGCATCAATGCTTCGATGTATTACTGCAAAATGTGACCATTGCTTTTATCGGTTCATAAGTCACGCAGTTTTGACATGAACAAGTGGTACAAGATTTGTGAGGCTATTTTTCTTTTTTAGCGCTTCCTACATGACAGCACCAGTCTAATAGACAGCTGTCTATGCAATGATAGAGTTTCAAAACAGGCTACCCATATTTATACAGTTTTAAAAAGAAAAATATTTCAGATTGGATGATTAAGTTTTGATTGAAACATCAAAATACAATGGGGTTCAATATGCACCGGAAGTGCGTATTAAATAATCAAAACATGTTTTCGTCATGAAGCCTCTTTTTGCTTCATGAAGCCGCGTTATCTAAAATAAACAAATGAGCCAATCTAAAATTGTGTTCCTATTGTGCAGTACAAAGGAAAAGTCCAATGTCGACTTTTCCTTTTTATTGTGTTCATGACATTGCATACGCATGAAATATACATGCAATGCAGTTGGAGTAAGAGTTTCATTTTAACATTTAGGCATTGTTCGTTGCTTTTCCACCACGCTACGCATATACCATATTATATGTACAAAGCATGAAGCAGATATGCATCTTGATGTTATTGTATGGTGTGTTGCTGTGTAATGTGCAAGTGCATTAGTGCAGTCGGCAAAGAACTAAACATAACCACTGACCACACCACCGTCAAAAAACCACAAAACAATACAACACCTTCTGATTTCTTGGCCACTTAACACACCACCAAATAAACCACCTAAGACTCAGAACAAAAACCAACTAACACAAAACCACCTAAAATGTGGTAACACAGCCACAGTGATGCCACTTCAGTGGTAAACACTGGGTGTTTGCACAGGTTTGGTCAGAGTACGTGGATCTCGCATCTCTTGCAAAAAAATAAAAATATAATAACTCTCGTGTCTCACCACGACCCGCACGACCACACCATTTTCTCTGCTTTGCTTTTCGTGAAAGATTTAACAAAAGTGCGTTTAAAACTGATTTATGGCGTCATAAAAAAGCGGCAACGAACAACCGTTGCCGTGGCTTTACAACTCTCTCTCGTCCATTTCTGATACATAAGCCGTGCTAGTGCTCCACTCTAGTTCTCTGCTTTGGAACGTTGCTCTTTTTTTATTAGATGTGCGGCGCGGCGTTGTACATACTTTTTTGTTTCTGGCGAAATGCTTTATGTGAATACTGTAAAGTAATTCAATTAAAATCTGTTTAAGAGCTGGAAAAAATTGAAAGAATGAAAATCATGGCAGTGGCCGTGGTGACAGTGCGGTGGCAAAGTTTCCTACATTTAATATTATGTACAACTTTATTAGTTTTTCCCCTTCACCACTCCCGTGAAAGAGCCGGTATCATACATGCTTTGTAGGTGAGCAGAGGTGATGATGATGGTTTTTGTATACACCATCAACCATTGTAAAAAAAACTCCACCAAAAACGGAATTCAATTTTCATTCTACCCATATGATACAACCACTGTATTTACTTTATCAGTCAAAATATTTGGATTTTTCTGCCCAAATAAGTGGAAAAGCAGAATCTACAAAATTGGTCTAGCGAAAGGATGATGAAAGGAATATAGACTTTTTTATTTTGTTTGTTTGGTGGGCTACCACTACCGCCATGCCATAACGCTCTTCAATTATCTTATTGTGTAGAGAACTGCAAGGATCAACAAAATATATAATACGTATTTTGTTGAGATTTCATACACTTTTCTTAAATCATAAATCATACACTTACATAAAATCCTGTCAAGTATATACCCAATAAATGCTAATGCTTTGAGAAAGAAAAAGGAAACCATGAATTATAAGTGTTGATTCTAAGCTAAATTAAATATTTCCACATCAAATCCTTCATTTTGAGTAGGAGAAGTCTACAATTTTACAAGTATGATTGACATGGAGGTCAAAGAAATAAAAAGAGAAAATTTCAACTGGTTGAATGCGTTAGCTTCATTAAACTTTCTTGATTTCCATTTCCCTGTAAAATTACCCGTAATTAAATTTTTTGGGGTTTCTATTCCCAGAATATAAAGGTACAGCATGTTTATTTCATCATCGTAGTTTCATGTCCATGTCACGTCACAGTCTCAGCGGTGGTATTCTTTGTGGCAGTCAAGTTGATGCTGCTACAAAAGCATGTATGTATGTTTGTGAATGAATGCCAAAAGGCTCTTACAACGAATAAAATCAATAGGGAAAAAAAACTTAATTTAATTTCTCTTCTTTGATTTTGCAATAAATTTTCACATAAAACCAACCTAAAGATTAATACAATTTCCTTTGATTTCCTTTTCTGAGAACCACAACAAAAAGACTAGAGCTTACCTACACATAATGTCACAAAAACCAACTTTCGTAATACATTTAAAAACAAAGAATTAGTTATATGATTGCTTTGGCATCAGTCGTCCAATTTACTTTGTGGTATTTACCTTTCTTTCCCTACACAAGAAGTATAAATTGAACGCATTATCTGAATTGCTTTAATGAGATAATGCTTTTAATGTGTTAATAATGTTTATATGTCGTGACAAAAAAAGTGACATTCGAACGAAGAACATCATATACATAAAAGTTTTTTCAAGTTACCAATAATGAAAAATTTAGGCTACATTTTTTCATTTTTTTTCATCGAAAAGTCTAAGAATCCAATCCAGTTACCATTCAAAAAAAAAACATCCTTGATCCTTTCGAATCCATTTTTTATTCAAATTACCCCAAGGTCACAAACTGACAGGAAGAACGAACTACCTGCTAAAAATCAAGCAAAGCATTGATCGTCACTAAAATCACAAATTCATACCTTTCTACCATGTATACACATACTCTTTCAGTAAACATGCAATCAATTATTAATAGCAGTTTAAACCAGAATTTTATAGTATGTAGTACTCTAAAATGTATGTCATCACGATGAATATTATGGTCAAGCTTACGTGTTAACAGGAAATGGTAAATACACAACAAAGTAATAAAGCATTAAAATCCTATTCCCATATCACTTTGTACTCTTGACACTTTTTCTCCTGATACTGCATTACATTCTTCCGAGACTTCCATTAGCCCATTCCATCTGTCGACCAAGTGCATAAACTTTCAAAGACAGGCAAGACGTAAACCTTCCTACACTCTATAACAGACTATCTCTCTCTCTTTCACATACATTGTACATACATAAGTATCCTTTCACATAATATAAACATGTAGTAAAAACTATGTATATAAACATCAGAATATCATCATCAGCCTGCAACCACTACCCTTCCACTCATTTTGGATCCCCTTCTTTCCTTCTGCATTTGCTTTTCACCGAGTTTTCCTCTTGGTTGCCAGGAAAGCAAAGCACGACGCTAGTTCAATCCTGCCTGCAGCTCCGCTCGCTCAACTTTTTATGCACACAAACACGCTCACTCACTCTCTCAAACATATATACACACACACGGTTACCAATCATATCATGTTAGCAAGCTTACCCACTTTACACTTACTTTTCCTCACTTTTCCTCCCTGTATGCTTATTCTTCTGTTGTATAACTGCTTACACGGTATTTGTGTCATGATAAAAGGAAGTCCTCAAGTAGCATAGTCAACTTTCCAATATAATTACAATACCAGGATAAATAAAATAATCACAAAAAGAAAACTATAAATGTTTGTCCATTCGATAAAGGTCAAAAATTTATAAATGCTGTAATAAATCTTGTAATGTATCATGTCAGACCGACAGACGGAATAATTTAGCATAAAGAAGCTTGCTAATAGTATGCATGCAGTTCTTTATCGATCTGCTCTCACCACAACAAACATAACGTCATCACACAATAGCCTAAAAAGTATAAAGGGACCACAATATATAACATTAAGACAGCTATGTAGTCAAGTCAAACAGAGAAAGAGCACTTATATCACATTAGTTTGGAATAATACCATAATCATGCATGTAATGTAGGTAGGTAGTAAGCAGTAGTAGGTCTCATAAATAAAACTTTCTACTTTTTTTTATTCTTACATCCGTACTTGGTACGGCACAGTTTTGACCACCCAGCCAGTAACTTTCCTTTTAAAAATAATCCTAAAATCTTGTAAGGTGATTCGCTTTCAAAGAGGCATAATATTTTAAAGAGACATACATTTGTATGAATAATTGATGATGATCATGTAGTGAAGTTAAGTGTAATTTAAAAAAATATATAGAGAACGTTTTTGCAGAAAGAAAGTGGAGACAGAACAGTGACAAATGATTTAGAGCAGTCAATAGAAAAGTTGGTGTGGTGGTGTTTAGTATAGTAACCATGGCAAACTATTTCAAGTATTAAGTCATCAGCGGCTATTATTAAGTAGGGCTAGACGACCTCAATGTGACATTTTGTCGGATTTGTGAGATAATTCAAAAGAGAATTCATATTTTTCAATGACATAAGAAGAAAAAGGGTTAGAAAGAAAGTGACAAATTTTTTTTAGAGAAAGTTCAATTCGTCATCCTCATTTACTTGGTAAGCTAAATATTTTTATGTGTAGTATTATTGAAACGAGCACAAATATATATATTTAAGTTGTTTTCAAGTATAATGATTGTAAAACTTTGTCACGCATTTTCCCCCCGTTTATTATGATCACCATTCCAGCTGCAATTAAATTAAATAGACCTCATGCATGCACCGCTTGATTTAGAGAAATTCCAGGATACTTCAAGACTGACTACGACAATTTACTAATACAAAAATATACTTTCTATCAGCATGAACCATCATTATCATCACTTTCACCAGGAATACAATTTTATTAAACTAACTAGCGAATTAAACAATATATCAGTTAGTCATACTAGAAAGAGAGAGTATAGTCCAGCAACAGAGTAGTCATATAACAAAGAGCGTTGTCACTAGAGTCAACATCAACAACAGCATTACCACTATTTAAATATCTGGGTTTACAATAACTTCTTGAGTCCGATGGAGCCAGACCATTTAAAGCAACCCTCCAAACATCCGTCCAGTAATCAGAGAAAGCACCATCGGCCATCATCAACAACAACGAATAACAGCACAATATTTACGGAGGAATCCTCCGTTGGAGTAGTGAAACGCAGAGATAAAAGTAACAGTAGCAGTGGTAGTATCGGCAAAGGGAGCAAGGTAGTTAATAAGCATAGTAATTTCTTTGAAACAAAAGAGGAGAATAATGCGGAAAACTATGTAGACTCAAAGACAAATAACAGTAGTAAATCAGCATTAGATGCTGGGATAAAAGTTAGATCTCGACAGAGAGAGGTGGGGAAAGTAAAGCCAATTCGTATTATTCCACCATCGTCCAATGATCAAATTGGAGACGATGAGAACAAGATAAAATTTCAGAATTCTCTTATCAAATCCACTACACCGGCATGGGACGAGGAGATCGGTTCCGACAATCAAAAGGATTATAAGCATCGTGGAGATCAGTATGAGGATAGTGAAGATATCAAGAATGTAGAACAACCTGAGAAAATGTTTATCAATATGTCAGAGTTAGGGGCGACCAAGTATTATATAAAGAAAAAGGGGGCATCCCTCCCAGGTCCAATAATTGGGGAAGAGGATGATGACATGTTGTATGAAAACATGAAAAGTGACAATAACAATAAGAGTAATAACAATAATAACAACATTGAAACTCGGGAGGTTGGGAATGAGGGGGAGGAGGCGCCACAAAAAGCTCGGTCCGCGAGCAAGCGTCAGATTTACAATAAGATTGATGAGAGTGTGGAAGAGGATGCAGAGGAGGAGGAGAAACCGCAACAGAACAACAATTTGCGAGCTGTATCTGCCCCTGCAATAAGCCAAAGCATGACAAGTTCAGCAATGAGTAAAAGCTCATCGGCATCTTGCTCTGAGAGGGTGAAAGTTATTGTACGGAGCCGTCCAATGAGTCAGAAGGAATTGGATCAGGGCCATGAATGGTAAATTATATTAACTTTTAAAGTATCTGATCAATTTTTACTCTGAATTAACAAAGTAAGAAAATATTAATGAGGTTTTCATTGCTTTATGTTGTATAATTTGTAGTGTTGTCAGTGTTAACCTGGACAGTTGTGAAATTGAAGTGAAGAGACCTCAGTCCGCTACATCAACACACTCTCTTTATTCCAATAGTGGAAATGTTCCGGAAGTGAAAATATTTGCATTTGATTCCGTTTTCGATCAAAGGTAATTTATGTAGTTTTCATACATGGCTAGTTTTACAAGGACTAAAAAACATTAGAAATGACGTTTGGAAAAAATGTTGACAGAATATCACAAAAGGATCTTTACGACGACGCATTCCGTCCACTAGTAGATTCCGTTTTGGAGGGCTATAATGGAACGATATTTGCATATGGACAAACTGGTACTGGAAAAACATTTACCATGGAGGGTAAGAACTACATAACTTGAGTATGCATCTTCGTTTTAATAACGTACTGGAATATGAGATTAATTCAAGGGCTTTGTATGTTGAATGTAGGAGTACGTGATAAAGATGACCAACATGGAGTAATACCGAACGCTTTCAAGCATATCTTCAGCCACGTAGTGGAAAACCCGAATAGACAATATTTGATAAGAGCATCATATCTTGAGATATATCAGGAGGAGATACGAGATTTGCTGAGCAAAGATCGCAAACAGCATCGAGAGCTGAAAGAGTCGCCCACGTCTGGAGTGTACGTGAAGGAGCTGTCAACATATCTGTGTAGCAATTTTGGTGAGATCAACGACCTGATGACAAGAGGAAATAAGAATCGCGCTGTGGGAGCCACAAACATGAATGAGCACAGCTCCCGTTCTCACGCCATATTTCAAATTACCATTGAAGTATCCGAGCAATGGCCTGACGGCCAAAATCATTTTAAAGTGGGTAAACTGAATCTGGTTGACTTGGCGGGGTCGGAACGTCAAGGAAAAACTGGTGCTGTTGGGGAGAGACTGAAAGAAGCCACAAAAATCAATTTGTCGCTGTCGGCCTTGGGTAACGTGATAGCGGCTTTGGTAGACGGGAAAAGTACCCACATTCCGTATCGGGACTCTAAATTAACCCGTCTACTGCAAGACTCTCTGGGAGGCAACTCTCACACAATTATGGTAGCTACAGTGGGCCCAGCTAGTTTCAACTGGGAAGAGACAATCACCACACTTCGGTATGCAAGTAGAGCGAAAAAGATAAAGAATAAACCCAAGGTCAACGAAGATCCAAAGGATGCAATGCTGAGGCAATACCAAGAGGAGATCGAACGGTTGAGATTAGAGCTTGAGAAGAAGAAAGCAAAACAAGCGGAAATGCTTCAACGATCTCAACAAGAGGCCTCAAGTGGGAGCAGAGCTCATACAGGGCGAACGCGCTCAAGTCGTGCTCACACAGCATCCAGCACAGCTTCTGACTCAAGCAGCAGTGCAAGCGATCAACTGCGACAAATTGAGGAACAACGACTGAAAGAATTGGCTTCCCTATTGGCACCTTATGGTGTTGACCCAAGTGCAGACCCTCAGGATATCATGAGTCAATTGGATGACAGACGTAAGGAACTCGTCAATGACAGTAAGACATTGAAGGAGGAAAAGGACAGACTGCTCAAACGGCTGGATGAAACGCAAAGCCTTGTCAAGAATACTGCAGAGGAATGCAAAAAGCTGTCAGAGAAAATTCAATGGTTGGAGAGTAAGGTTTTGACAGGGGGAAAAAGTCTTGTGGATCATACCAACGAGCAGCAGAAGCTCATTCAGGCAAAGCAACAAGAGCTTGCTGAGCAAACGGAAAAATATGAGGAGATGAGGAGAAAACTGCAGGAGAATGAACTCACGACTACAGAGTTGAGGAGCAATGCGGAGTCGTTGGAGGCAGAACTTCATACCAAAACCAAGAAACTGAAGAAGCTCAGCCAAAAACTGTATTTTTCAAAGGAGGAGCTAGCGTCCGCTCATGATGAGCATGTTAACACGCTGAATGAGTTGGAAAATGTTTTGATGGAGCTTAAAAAGTAAGTTATATTGAAGTGAACATAGAAATATAATTTGTTGGGTATCTACAAGTTGAAATAAATCGTATTTTTTATATTTGTCAATTAGGGAATTCTCACTGAAGCGAATGATAATCGATAACTTTATCCCGTACCAATCTCGTAAAATGATTGAATCAAGGATTGTGTGGGATAAGCCAATGGATGAGTATAAACTGGCCTCTCTCAATTCCAATTTTGTGCTCCAACGGCCTGCAATCAATCGAATGACAAAAACTCCATTGTACAGTTTATCGGAAACTGGCACAGTGCATATGGTCGACAATGTACATTATTTGGACGAAAACATTTTACAGCTTCATCCGGAATTACCGAAGCGGAGAACCAAAGACTACGTTCCTCCAAGCAGAGATCCCTACATTACTTCACTTATCAAGCGAGCTGTAGAGGATGCGGAGAAAGAAGTTTGTGTGGATTGTCGCAATTTGGGGAGAAAACGGTAAAATAACAAATCTAACAAAATGAATTACAACAATATGCAAAATAATTATGTTGTATTTTATTGATGCAGCACAAAAACCGCAAAAATCCCACAAAAGAAATCGGACTACTTTAAAATGGGAGACAATCTAGTCTGCAGACGGGTCAAGTCAGCCAAACCTGTGACAAGGTCTGCGTCTGGACTTCAACAAGTCCAGTTTCGTGACTTTGTCGTGGTGAGCAATTTCCACAAGCACTTTTCTCCGGGCAACTATGCGCAGACTTCAGTATTACGGGGAAGCGGATCTTCTGACTACTGAGAAATATTTTATTTTTAAATAAAGCCAATCTTTTCTTCTTCTTTTTGGTTATTTTCATCTTTAATGTGTGCTGTATTAAATATCCCCTAGGCATTATCCTCCAATTATTGTGCTTTAATAATTAAACTGATTACTTGGATGATTACTATTGTGTAAATGGTTAGGTCCCCGACTCTCAGTATCTGTATTACGCATTTTCGGTGTTTATCAATCATGTAAGATGCTCACTTATTTCTGACCCCTTAAATAAATATTAGCTATGTTTTAAGGTGAGACTCAAATCAACAAAAAAAGATTGTTGTATTTGAATTTTAAGCCATGTGCCTGTATGAAAGCTAAATATACACACTAATTATTATGCTAAGCATGCAAAATCAAAGAAGAAAAAAGTTAAAGTATTGTAATATCTATGCGTTGTGTATTTTCAATGTCACAATATTTTGATCTATTCAGTTGTTATTATTATTACGCACAAATGTGATTTTTTGCACGTTTCATGTCGAGTAAAAAAAGTTATCAATAAAATGCTCAATACGATGCGCCATTTAATTCACATTCTAATAAGTTTGTTGATTCCAAAGTTAATTTTATTTATTACAATATACTTTTTATCCATGCAAATATTTCTTGATTAGTTAAGAAAAGAAATGAAAGAATGTCTACGAAAAACAAATTGAATTACAAAAATTTCAAAAAAAACAAACATTTGTGAATGTTTCTCAAACACATTCAACTTTCACTCCATAACTCACCCAGGTACGAAACACGGTATGGCTTTAAAAAAATTGATCTCTTACACAATACGACAGCACATGCCTTTCATCATTTACATTCCATTATATCATATTACCGTCTTAAAAATTGAAAAATCTAAAACATCTAGTAGTAGTAGTTCATCCACATTCAATCATATTCAGTTGATCTGCTGGCCCTTTTAATTGCAAACCTTTTAGACTTTCATTCAGACACAAGCTTCGTTTTTTCCTTAAGGCTTAACAGTAAGTACTCCTCATATTAATTTTGTTAATTTATCATCATCCTATTTCATCCAGTGTTCAATATTTTTAATACTAAAATACTTTGACTATAAATACGTCACACCAATATTATTGCGTATTCACATTACAAATTGTTAAATATAAATAAATATGTATTATAGGTTATACAAGTATTTTGTATGAAAATGCTGACTTGGTTGGTCAACGACATAAATAGTTATTATAGAAGCATAAATAATACATAATACAAAAGGGAGTTTGAGGCTCCCAAGTTAAAAATACGTGTGCACTATCAAAAAACAATGCCATGGTAACTTTAAAGCTCCGTACGACCACGACCTCATTACTTTTAGAGCTTTTAAACAAGACATATTTTGTTACAAAGTAACTGATTACAAAAAGTGTACATACCATTGCAACAACTGAAATTCCACTAGTTTTTCTTTGTTTTAAATCAAATTACTTGCTTAAATATCAGGTATATTGACATTATCCATTTTTCACTATCAAGTATAAATCCATACTTAATCTATAATACTAATTGAATATAAAGTAAGAATGGAAGTTGAAGTTAGTTATCCGAGTTATGACATTTTAAATTGTAATGTCTGATTAAAAAATATTCTTATCATATCATATTATTTTCTCTATCTACAAAAATGCAATACAATAATTACAGTTATCTGGAAAAAAAAACGAATAACTATTAATATCGCAAATAACAAAATATCAAGATACATCAAGCACGACGAATATCATTAAAGTGTCAGTGTGTTTGTATTGTACATCTAGATACATTTATGTAAGTATATTATGTTTTAACACATCACACATCCTTGACCTCTTCCATGGACGAGATGACGATGATCATAATGAAATACCTTTTTAAGTAGTGTCAAATAAATTGTATGCATTGATGAAAAAACCGTGTCCTTATCCTGAACTTATCAACGTCATCCTCGCTTTTTGATACTTTTTATCTAAATACCAGTCTTCCAACCAGTACTACCTTTGCATTGCAATTTGCAATTCGGTTAGTACAATTTACAAGACGTTCGAAATATACAACTTATTTTATAAGTACACTAGACATGATTCCATTTACTAATCTTCTACGTTCAACGTGACGGGCGGTCTTCGCAAATCTTCGTATTTCAGTACCCCACCAGCAGTTCTAAAAGCCAGATACACACTGACAATTAAAATTAAATAGTTTGGCGGAATGGATGCCCAGTAGAGGTGGTGCTTGTTGAGAAGGGTCTGCAAATGGATAAAAACCTTGTTATGAGTACATTTATAAAAAAATCATCAGTACAAATGCACATCCAATACTTACCAAGAGTGATGCAGCCAAATGTGAAATAACAACAGTGGCAACGAGTACATAGTTCCGTTTATCCACCCCATAAAAGAAAGTGACGTTCCAAGAAGTGTGAAGAAGGATGAAACACAGGGTCGTGATTGCAGATGTGACGAAAAACAATGGAGAATCCCCATCCCTTCTCAATCCAACCGTGCCTGGTCCAACTGAATCAGCCAGAATGTTGATGAGTGCGAAAGCACCACTCATGATTCCGAACCCCAGACCTGAAACTACAAAACAAGACATATAATTCATAAGTATATTCAAAATTCTTTACTAGTTTGCAATATATTCTAAACATGTCCAAGAAATTACCATAAGCTAGAACATGTTTGTTATCCACCAGTGAAGTATTTGAGTCCGTTACTCGCTTCAAGCCACCTTCCGCCTTTGTCAGTAAGAGATACACTAAAAATCTCATAATTTCTTGGAAGATCACTGAGGACACCACTGCAAACACTAACGTCTCTTTCAACGGAGTAATTATCGCCCACCAAATTGACGATATTAGTAATGACAGCAGCCAAAAGAATGCACTGGCTATTAGAATGATGATCCTCACTGCATCCGGGGCTATTGTGTAGTAAAACATTGCAAATGGGGGTCCAAATGCAATGAATGTACATCCGAAAAATTCCATCACTGTCATCTTGACTATCAATATATTTTGACTACTGATAAGTACACAAATATTTACAAAATGAAGGTCAAGTCGTTTTACACCCTTGGTCTACAAGACACTGGTCCACGATTTATGAAACTTGAAATTGAAATTTATTGAAATCACGACGGCTTTCAACTTTACTACTTCAATTAGTTTTTTAAGTGACAGCTGAATCAATCAATTTTAACTCTAAGAGAATCTGAGTTAGGTGGTTTAGACTTATATTAGTCCAAATAGTACATAAACTGTGCATAGAAAATTGAACAAAGCAGAGAATTCCAAAAAACAATGAACAAAATATTCTTACTATAATTTATAAACTTTTAAAATACAAGTTTTATTGAGCTTTTCTGTACTTGTGTGAGTGAGGCATAATAATATTGTAATCTTGTCAAGTTCTCGGTACTCGGTATCATCATCATCATCATCAACATCATCATGGATGGCTAACAACTTGTATGGATGCATATGGGGGAAAGTGGGCACTCAAATAAGAGGCTTTTCTCAGCTGTGTAGGCTAGCCTGTGATTTCAAGAGATATGAATTTTCATGTAGCACATTTTTGGTCTTATAGCAAAACGCTTGAGAAGACGCCAGACTAGTAGAAATGTATGAAAATTAATAAAGTATTATCTTTAACCATTATATTTAGTAATTGGAAGCATATATATAAAAGTCAGGTCATGGTCATCTATCTATCAGGGAAAGATAGACGACAAAATGCGTGGGTTGGGTGGTGGTGGCATTAATAGTATGCATTGGGAATATTATGCAGTAAGCCCATCACGAAAATTAAACTATTAAACTAAAAAAATAATGGGCCACAATGCCTTGCGCCACAAAACATAAAGTTAACACGCAGACCTTGGCTTTTCAATACACTTTTATTCATATCAATGTCGATGGATATCGATATTATCTGTAGGTTTTTTACATAAATTATTTTTATATTATAATATAATAAAAGACTTAAAAGTATATAACAATTAAAGTACAGTTATAATGTTCGCTTACTTATATTAGACCACATTGTTTGTCTATCTGACTTGATTTATATGGAAATAGAAGCTGCTGAAGATTGACAGTACAAATCGAAATACGATGCATGCATTTAAAGGTGTATTAACAACAGAATATTAACATAATTATGTATATGCGTTATTAAGAGTAGGGACCTGTACAAACTTAAAGTAGTTACTGAAATAAAGAACGTTTTTTAAAACAATCCGTAGAAACAAAAGTATAGTTAGAAGGTAAACAAATAAAACTTAAAAAAATGGTATTACACAAGTTGCAATAAAACCAACGTGACAATACGTTAAATATGTACCACAATTATTTATGAAGCGTTACCATGTTTTAAAAATCTCGCCATTAACACTTTTTATTATTAAAATCTGATTTTTAAATTCATGATCCAAATGTCTCGTGTAGTAAAATGTTGAAATAGCGATTCATCTTCTTGATTGATGTTAGTCTTTACTGTCACGTTGATTTTGAAATGTTGTTGGTAGTAGAATGCGGTGAGATTGAAGTTTCAGCAATCCTAGGAATCTTAAGCAACTTTGGTGTAAGCCTGTTCTTCAGCAGTTTCCCAGTCTCATACGGGATTGATGTAAATTTAGTGGTCAGATAAACGTTTCGCAGGGTTAGTTGTCTGCAATTAAAAACACAAAGTAGTAATTTTAGTATAAAATGGGCTGTTAAATTTGCAACTATATAAAGAGCACTTGCTCAACTTAACTAGAGTTGAGTGATTTAAAAACTGAAGATAAATTATGCTTTTGAAAGTGTAAAATTGTGACAATGCAAATCCTCTACAAAAAGAGCAACAAGAAGGGAAAGTACAAAGTGTAGCTTTTGATTTCCTTGAGCCAGCTACTTAAAAATTGACTAGTTTGTATTAAAATATTTTGTGATTTAAAGTAACAATCATATATCATAGTTGTCTTCATTACTTGATGAGTCGGGGTTGTTTCCATTTGGTGGAGGACGCCCGTCAGGATTTCCACCAAATCCAGTTAACTGATCCACTAAATTCGGGTTCGAGTTTTGAATTTGTTGAGCTATTGCTTGGCCCCTGGAAAAAAGAAGAAACCGTGAAATCCCAACTAATGTTTACGCAATTTTAAGGACTTTATAAGAACCTTACATTTGCAATAAGCTTTCCATGCCACCCCCTCCGGCAGCACCTCCTGGAGCACCAGCACCCGGTCCCGCACCTGCACCTGCAGCAGCAGCTGCTGCCGCTGGACCCCCTCCTTGGAAAGATTGCATTATGGATTGCATCCTAAAATTGAACATATATATTTAGGTCGGTCGACTAGTTTGTGAAAATGATTACGTTTACGTTTCCCTTACATTTGCTGCATAGATGGATCCTGGAGCATTTGAGAAGCCATATTAATAAGATTTGGGTTACTAAAGAAATTTTGCAAATTTGGTGAAGCTGCAGCTTGCGCCTGTGCAGCTGGCACATCCTGCAGCATCATGTGCTGTGAGATTTGTAAATTCTTTTTGTAACTCTCGTTCTCTGGTTCCAGTTCAAGTGCCTTTTTGTAACACAAAATTGCATCCACATGGTTATTCTGACTGGAGTAAGTCACTCTGAAAATAGGTTTTAAAATGTTAGATTTTTGACACTTTAAACACAATCATGTATCATACATATTCTATATTTTCAAGTAAATGTCAAATGATATCCTCGCTTACCCCATGCGTCCATATGCTCTGGCATATGATGGCTGTAATTGCACAGCAATTTGGCAGTCTCGTAGAGCTTTGTCGTACTGTTCAAGCTTAATATACGCAGCAGCTCTGTTGCAGAAATAAACAGCATTGTTTCCGTCTAGCTGAATAGCCCTTTAAAAATCCACGGAAAAGTCAAACATTAAAACTTATGACACGTCATGGAATGGTAAAGAAATTCAGAAACAAACACATAAGATGTTTTCATACTTGTTGTAGTGGTCCAAAGCTTCTGAAAAACTTAAATTCTTCATTGAGTCGTTTCCTTTATTCTTTAACTCATCAGCTGTCGTCTTATCCGCTTCACTGGCTTCAGTGGGCCTTACATAATCTGGACCAGTGTTCACATACTGTAAGTTCATAAATACCATAACATTATGGTTAATTCCTTCAAGTTATCTTTTAAAAAAAGTTTTAAGTTTAAAATAATTTGTCAATTACACGTACCGACGCCCCAGCCAAAGGATTATACGTGGCAGATGAAGAAGATACTGTATTGCTATCCCCAGCCCCAACAGTTGCTGCCGCCGCTGGTGCCCCACCAACAGCTCCTCCACCACTAGAAGAGGCATTCCTAACTAATTCCCTTAAACTTCTTGGTGACCGATACTGAGTATCCCGAAGAGAAATCCCAAACGCCGTTTCTAAACATTGAATTGCCACCTCCAGACTTTCCTTGCTATCTGGAGTTGTTGTAGTCTTTTTAAACTCCTCATCAAGAAACTCCAACGTGGCAAACGCCACTCTTCTCGTGTTCGTCTGATCATCCATTATTTTCCCACAGCTGACAGTGCGTCTAAACAAATGACATCAAACAATTAATTCACAACAACTAATAATATGTTGATAATAAATCTCTTCTAAATCACAACACCACAATAATTTTCCCTACACCTGCAGAACAATTTGATATTTTTCCTTCTTTTTCGCTTTGATTTATCAAAATAAAAAATCGTTGTCCTTATAAAACTTGTAAATGTTCTGAAGTGCTTAGTACAGCATCTCAGATAAGATTACAATAATCAGATAACACTTTCCAAGTGAGTCATATGGCTTACCTAATGGAGTTGTTAGTTTTTTAAAAATCTGCGAGAGAAAAAGAGAAGTGACTTTTTCCTAGTCTTTTTTTCTTTCAACTCAACTCAAGAAAGTGCAAGTGAGAAAAACTGCACACACACAAACCAAAAAGTAAGTGTGAAGTAATGAAGTAGACTACAATACTGGCATGCCGTGCCGCATCTCTCTCTCTTCTTGTGTCTTGTATACGTGTACGTTTACATACGGCTACAGCCAGTCATCATGATGATTATGATGAAGCTGCACTTTTGTATTCAGTTCAGCTCACTTGCTTGTTTTTCTCCTTCTTGCCTTTAGTTTAGACAGCGACACTGCATCTCTAGTTTAGCTTTTTCAATATCTCTGATGTCTGATATCTTTACGTGTGATATGGATAAGGGATTTTTTTGATGTTTTGTTGGTCTTTGCTCTCATAAAATCAGTTCTACTGATAAATATTTTTTAACTTCATTTGAATAGGAAATATCCAATAGCGAGTATACCGAAAACCGAATTATACATCTTTTTTGTCAATGGAAAATGTTTTGTTAAATGTTTGGTTTTTAAATTTAATTTACTTCTGCGTCTTATTTGGAAATGATATTATGCAAACTTCTTGCCAATTAACGCTAAAAATGAGTTTACAACGTTGATTTACTTATTTTGGTCATATATTTTTTTAACCTTATGATATTACATGCTCATATACAGGGTTTACTAATACTACAGTAACTATTCATGATATTTCATACGATGATGAGTAAATGTAGTTAAGTGATTAGATATTTAAAGCAAATTCCTGAATGATTTAAACTTTTCATGACATATATATGCGTTTATATGACCAGACTGACAGACAATTCTATCGAAATCAATACACTTGTTCTTCTTGGAAGTCTCCATTCAACTGAAACATTTTTATCGCAGCACCGACCACCGGACCGACCGACAGCTTAAACCGGCAGTCTTGCTGATGCACTTTGATTACAGCATTGAATGTTGCGGGGCAGCTGTGGAATTTTTACTTTTCGCGGTATTTAAATAAACACATTTGGTGATGTATGAAATATGAAAGCCTACAGTTTACTAACATTCAACTTTCGGTAGATTGTCATTTTTTTGAAAATCGAGATTAATTCTTACTTACGGCAGTGACAGTTTAGTGTTAATTATCTTTCGAGTTTGGACTCTTAGCTAAAGAGCTTTTGCGGCCAAGATGTCTATTGAAATCGAATCTACGGAGTAAGTTTTGGTTTTGATTTAATATTGACATTTAGTAAACAATACATTTTCCAAATGTTATTGTTAAAAAATTATAATTTTCTCTTTATATTATTTACAGTATTATCCGACTAATTCAACAACATTTGAAGGAACAAAATCTGCTCAGAAGTCTTCAGGTTTTACAAGAGGAGACGGGTGTCTCACTTAATACAGTGGACAGTGTGGAAAGTTTCTCCGCCGATATTATCAATGGTCACTGGGATGTTGTACTTAAGGTCACCCAGTCTTTGAAGCTACCGGATAAAAAGCTCATTGATTTATATGAGCAGGTGAGAGAGAGATAACGACAATTATCTAGTAAATATTGATACTTGAAATTGTGTAATATTAACTATGTTGGTCTTATTTTAGGTTGTAATGGAGTTAATTGAGCTTCGTGAATTAGGAGCTGCTCGGTCTCTCTTGAGGCAGACTGATCCGATGATAATGTTGAAGCAGTTTGAGCCGGAACGATATATGCATCTCGGTAAGTATTTAGTTAAGTTTAGATAATATTGTGTGTGAAATTAGTGCATGTAATCATGGTTGATAATCTAATCATTTGTATGAATTTGAAATTTTACAGAAAACCTTTTGGCAAGATCGTATTTTGACCCCAGAGAAGCCTACCCAGAAGGTAGCAGTAAAGAAAAACGACGAGCTGCTATTGCTCAGGCCTTGTCAGGTGAAGTATCTGTAGTCCCTCCATCCAGGCTATTAGCATTGTTGGCACAAGCGTTAAAATGGCAGCAAAATCAGGGACTGCTTCCTCCAGGCACATCCATCGATTTGTTCAGAGGAAAAGCATCGTTAAAGGAACAAGAGGAGGAAAAGTTTCCAACACTTATGTACAAACAAATTAAATTCAGTCAGAAAAATCACGTTGAGTGTTCTAGGTTTTCTCAAGACGGTCAGTATTTGGTCTCGGGTACAGTTGATGGGTTTATTGAAGTGTGGAACTTTACCACAGGGAAAATTAGGAAAGATTTGAAATACCAAGCTCAGGTATAAAAATTCTATAATATGTTTTAATCACCTTTATACCTCACTGGGTAGTTTTTCAGAATTGATACATGTGTTTATGTTTATATTCGCTGTAGGAAAATTATATGATGATGGAGGATCCAGTGTTGTGTTTAACATTTAGTCGAGACTCTGAAATGTTGGCTACTGGTGGTGGAAAAGGCAGAATTAAAATCTGGAAGATTTCAACAGGCCAATGCTTGCGTAGGTTTGACAAGGCGCATAGTAAGGGAGTGACCTCAATTGTATTTTCAAAAGACAACAGCCAGATATTGAGCTCATCATTTGACTGCTCAATAAGGTAAACTAAAATTATATATTAAATTGATATACTGGTAACAATTGTAAAAGAAAAAGATCTGATATGACCATGCAAACATTTTTTCCTTGTAACAGAATTCACGGATTAAAATCTGGAAAACTAGTGAAAGAATTTAAAGGTCACAATTCTTTCGTGAATGAAATTATCTTCACACCGGATAATCACAGTGTTCTAAGCGTGTCCTCTGATGGTACAATTAAAATGTGGAATATGAAAACTACCGAGTGTACTCATACGTTTAAATCTCTTGGAGGAACTGGAGCGGTAGATATTCCAATAAACAACATTTCTCTACTCCCAAAGAATCCGGACCACTTTGTGGTTTGCAACAGAACCAATACAGTTGTCATTATGAATATGCAGGGCCAGGTATAAAAAACATTCTTACTTGTCAATACATTTCTCACATTTTTTTA
Source organism: Entomobrya nivalis (assembly GCA_034695485.1). Taxonomy (NCBI): domain Eukaryota; kingdom Metazoa; phylum Arthropoda; class Collembola; order Entomobryomorpha; family Entomobryidae; genus Entomobrya; species Entomobrya nivalis. The sequence goes on along the minus strand of JAQFZH010000019.1, from coordinate 21,834 downwards.
AAACTCATAATCGTAATTTATCTTTTGATTTGTTTCCAGATTGTGAAATCTTTTACTAGCGGCAAGCGTGAAGGTGGTGACTTTGTTTGTTGTACGGTTTCACCAAGAGGCGATTGGATATATTGCGTTGGAGAGGATAAGGTGTTATATTGCTTCTCTACAAATACAGGAAAACTGGAGAGAACATTAACAGTAAGTTAACTTAATTAGCGATTTCTGTTTAATAACATGCAAGTATCAAGGATAAGAAGTTAATTGTAATTTTGATTTAAAACTTCATTTCAGATTCATGAAAAAGATGTTATTGGCGTTTCCCATCATCCTCATCAAAACTTGTTATGCACGTATTCGGAAGATGCTACAATGAAACTATGGAAACCATAAGGTTTTCTTTTTAGTTACGTATTTATTTACAGATTTTTAGAATTAATGTATGAATTTATTTAGTTTTCTCATACATATTGTTATACATGTATGTGTACATATTTCATATTTACAGATAGCTTCCTTAATCGAATTTTGTTTTATTAGCTTCGCGAGTTAGGTTAGAATTATGTAAAAAAAAAAAAGCAATACTTTTTAGTTTCCTGCTTACAGAATGAAAATAAAGTTTTTTTACAACGTTATGCGACACATTAAAAATAAATTCTTCAGTGTTGATGTGGATTCTCCATTTTCATATTTTGATTGAAGTATCCTCTCATTTAATTTGGATATTCAACGTATATAAAACGTGATCTTCGGGTTCGCAAAATAAAACTGAAATTCATTCAAAGTGAGCCGCATTGGTAAACATGAAAGCATATCTCTACATACAACGTATTAAATATTGCAGCATAATGAATGCGAAATGAGATAGTGATGATAACCAGCAATAAACAGAGGAAATTATTCTCAGGAGATTGGATCTTCAGTAAATATTTGCCTTTGAACGATTGTTCACTTAAAAAGCATTAGTATCATAAAAGCATTTGAGCAAGCTAGCATTGTCATTGCCTACTTTTCTGCCGCATTGTTGATTGTGGTGTGTTCTGCGTATATGTACGTAGGCATCATATCATACTTTATGCAATTAGGTTTACTGCGATGCCAATGACGTGACGACTCCCCTTGTTCGAAAAATCGCATTTATTTTCTTAATCAGCCCAGCCATGATTTTGCCAATTCAAGTATGTACGTATAAGTGTGTGGGTATTAACTATAAATATAATGGGAATAGGATGGGAATTTGATCATAAATAATCCCCAGGTTTAAACGTAAAGAATAAGAAAGATGTATTTAGTCCATGGTTAATGTGCCATATGAAGAATAGATGATGAAGATGAACCATTCCCACTTTAAATACTAATCGTTATAATCATACTTGTGATTTTCAATAATCATCGACAAGTTAAATTACCATGCGTCATATTGAAATGATTGGATGACGTTACAGTTGCGAATTTGATCCTCCTGGGATGCTAATGTGCAAGCAAGGCAGACAAGTCATAATAATATTTTGTAAACGCAATCAAATTAACAGGAGGACGGGAAAATATTTTCTCAATGATGGATTCTGATTATCTTATCGAACAATTTAACTGCTAATTTTATTGTAATTTTAATATTTGGGCTTATTTTGCTTGCACTATGTCTAGTCACAGTCATAGTACTCGTCCATTTTTCAATATCTTCAAATTGCGAAATGCCATTTTACTTGGTCTGTTTCTGCACTCAGTACACAATGTATGTTTTTACATCCTATGCATTGCATAATATTCAATATTGCATACCATGATCACGCACAAACTCAAAAACAATGCGTCGTTTAGTAATGCTTGAAAGCATGCTGGAGTAAAAGAAAGAGATGTTTGCTTGTTCAAAGAATAGTTGCCGTTGCGTTGCCATGACTTCCGTTATGCAGTATAATATTTTTATATCGTATCATCGGTGGTTGCTCCTGCAGTAAGTTTCAGCACATGCATAAAAATGTATGAATCTGTAAGCTTTGTTTGAAGAATAAAAAGCTTACATAAAATAAAACATTTTAATTTTTTCATAATTCAAATGAAAGACTGATGTGATAAGTTAACTCCAAAATTCATGATTTATAACTTTGAAAAAACTCTACTCTCAACTTATCGACAACATCAGCAAATCAGCAGATGAGCAGATATACAGAATAATACAGATCAGCATAGCACACAGAAAAAAGAAAAGGATTGACTTGGATAAGCATGGAACTCAGGTAAAAAAAATCCTCAGAAACAAGTAGACAAGCAGTTTTTTGTTAGACAAGACTTTTGGATGGAAGTGGAACGCAGCACATTGGCAGCAGAGAAAAGAATTGACGTATTTACATGTAAGCAAGGTGTATTTAGTAAGAGCAGCAAAGTCTATTTGGTGGAGAAATCAGAAATCAGCAGCAACCTGATCGCTACGCTGCGACAAAAAAAAGAACACACCTTCCTTTACTACTACTCATTCAATCGTGAAGTGCGTGAATAATGTTTTTGTAATGTAAGTGAGCTGACCAACCGAACTGAATTGATTGTGTGTGTCGATTTTTTCGTATGAATTCCGTTATCCTCCTACACACAAACGAACGAGACTGACAGGATGAGTGAGTAGCACATTTTTATAGACACCTCATGACGATGACGATTGTATGGTTAAAAACAACATGCATTAAAGTTTAAATATGAATCAATGAAGCCGACTCATTTCATTTCTTCTCACTCACTTCATTCAGCTCAGCTGTCGCCGGATTAGAAGAACTTTAGGTGGCGACAAGACAAATGATATGACACAGTGTACTCGCACAAAAGTATAATTATTATAATTATAAGGTGGGTGTCGTCCTTATTTTTACACGAGACCTGTGAAGTGAACAAATTAGTGATTTGCTTGAGTGCTTTTTAGACGACTTAGAAAGAGAGGGCACTTTATAGTGAGTGTGTACTATACATACAATTATTTGCTATTTTTATGCAGTTAGGATTAACGAGATTAGTGGATAGGTGATAGGCGTAGCTTGTATACAATTTTGTACAAATAATTGAAACTTAAGCTTAAACTAATGGATAGTTAACTAGTCTTTGGTGACATCAGTACCAAAACTTAACGTTATTCATTCCAGTGCCTATATCATTCTTTTTTGTAATAATTTTCTCTTGACTTGAAGAGTGGCTTACTTAATATTGCCAATTAGACTTCCAAGACAAGAATGCCATAAAAGTTAACTGCTACGTCAAACAGTAAAGTTCCTATGTATGTGTTTACTTACTTTTATATGGTTATTAGCCAATAGTTGATATTAGGATCAGTTATACGTTATACTGTTTAATTCCTGATAGGCTGACTACTTAAAAGTTAGATAAGTAACGTTTGTAAGTCAAGTAAACTAGGCAGTACTTAAAGCTTAACGAAAACAGCTGCATATTATATAGTGCTTCACGAATCCTACATTTTCAGTTTACAAACAAAATGTTAGGCGCTGTTTTTAGTTTCATTTATAGGAATGTTATTGAGGTAAGTATCCTTGCAAAATACATTTGCATCATAAGATGTATGAATATTTGTAAGGTGCATTGATATTAATGTCGTGGATTTTGAAAGTCTTTTGTTTTACTTAATAGGCTCCAAGTTACCATTTGTATTTAGAAGCAGTTCTAATCCTATGGGTATTTTGGCTGTTACGCAAAAAGAAGCATTCCGAGAAAATAAAAAAGCTCACTGCTGAGGTACATACTAGATATGCATTATGTATAAAATTCTATTGTTTTTATTCTTTTTAATTTTCATTACTGAGATTAAGATACCCATATATATTTATGTCATTTCTGTAGGAGGAGGAACAAATCATAAGTGCCTGGAAACCTCGACCACTGGTTGATCATGAAAAAGAGAACTTGTCAGATTATTACGACAATTCCCATATATGGGGCCCTATTACTGGCCGCCCGGGAAAATACTTGGAAATAAATGGCGAGAAATATCTCAATTTAGCCACGCACAACTATCTTGGACTAGTGGATAACGAGCAATTAGATGACGCCGCAGAAAAATGTATACGACGCTATGGAGTAGGATCATGTGGCCCTCGTGGATTCTACGGAACTGTTGGTAAGTTTTGCTTGGTTTCAAGGATAAAAAACGAACATGGGTCATACGAAATTGTTGTTAAATTGAAATGAATGACATTTTGCAGATGTACATTTAAAGTTGGAAGAAAAAATTGCGGAGTTTTTACACTTGGAAGAAACTGCTCTATATTCCTATGGGTTTGCTGCAGTTGCAAGTGCGATTCCGTCGTATGCGAAAGCTGGAGATATTATATTTGCGTAAGTACATAGTACAGTTCACAATATGATCTAATGTTATGTCCATTAAAAAAATTATTCTATAATAAATACATTATAATCTGATTTTGTTAGTGATGAATTGGTAAACTTTCCAATACAACGAGGGCTTCAAGCATCCAGGAGTAAAATCGTATACTTTAAACACAATAATTGGCAAGACTTACAGTTAAAACTAGAGGAACAGGCTAGGGTGGATAAGAAGGTAATTGAATGTAGTCATAATCAGATTTTAAAGCTGTGTTTCTGTGAAATGGATTACCAAATTTTTTGTAGCATATTCTAAGCAGTTAATTTCTTATTTGTTTCTAGAACATGAAAAAGGCCAAAACTATTAGAAGATTTTGCGTGGTAGAAGGTATATATGTGAAGACTGGTGATATGAGCCCACTCCAAGAAGTTACCGATTTATGTAAGCAGCATAAAGTACGACTCTTTGTCGATGAAACTATCTCTTTCGGAGTTCTGGGGAAAACTGGTCGTGGTTTAACAGAACATCTTGGTGTCGACGTGCGTAAATGAATGAATTATAAATTAATCCTTCAGTAGTATCAAAGATTGTTATATGTAGTATGTGAAAATAAAACATGCCTTTTTTGAACTATTAAAGGTCAAAGACATTGACTTCATAAGTGGTAGCTTGGAGCACAGCTTAGCTTCTTTTGGAGGATTTATCGTGGGGCCATCTTTTGTTGTTGACCATCAAAGGATATCTGGACTAGGTTATTGCTTTTCTGCCTCCTTACCACCATTGCTGGCTGGAGCTGGTATACAAGCATTAAATATCCTGGAGGAAAACCCAAACATTATTCGAGAATTGCAGGATAAGTGCAAGTATTTCCATCAGTAAGTCAACTCTAAATATCAAATGATTTACAGCTACTTCTTATACAAAAAGTGCATACTAATCAAATTATCATGATTCACCATGTAATTTTTGCAGATGTGTGGAAAACAACCTTAGCGTTTTCTTTTTGACTTGTGATGAGTTGTCGCCGTTAAAGTACTTGTACCTCGCCAATTCCCATTTACTTCCTCGAAACCTCACCAGAAACTTCCTCGACGGCATAATTATCTTTGTAAGACATTTTTGATTGTACATAATTTCAAATTTAAAGACTAATGAACAACTCCAAAAATACTGACCTCTTCTGTTTGGTTTTGTAGGTAAAAGAACACTTCAGAATTGCGTTGACTCAACCAAACTATTTGGAAAAGGAGCACATCATTCCAGTGCCGAGCATTCGAATATCCGTGAATCGCCTTTTGACCTATGCCGAAATTGATTCAGCTGTGAGGGCTATAGAAGAAGCGTGCGTTTCGCTGGGAATATATGACACCTTACTAGAAAACATTGATGACGACGAAGCTAAGAAAGATATGATACACGCTTACGCTAAACATAACAGACACAAGGAGTCACCACTTATTGCATGACCAGTTATGCTTTAGTCATAATTCATAATACAATACATATTTATCCCATAATACATCTTTTGTAACCGTGCTTACTACAAAACAATAAATCTTAATGTAAAAACATAATCATTAAAAAATAACCGTGTGTGTGATATCTTTCAAGAGAGCACATGGCATGTTGCAAAAATGCACACCTGCGCTGCATACTTGCATACTTGCACATCAGATAAATCAACGCAACCAGAACTACACAAAGCGATGCAGCGTTCTAGAAATGGGGCAAGTTGAATCTAACTCTTTCCTACTTACTTGCCTTTTGCATTTCTCCTCTACAACAATCCAGCACATCCAAACAAATCATAGAAAAAGCATTGTGCGTGCTCACCTCAGTTTGTTTAATACACAAAGTCGAAAATGAGCGCTTTTCTCTTTTATCGTCAATCTGACTACAAAACCAACCACCACCACCACCAGTTCTTCCTCGGACTCGACGGAGGAATTCTTAGCTTACAACTTTTTCTTTACTTTTTAACCCTTTCTTTTTCACACGTACGCAGCGAAGCAGCTACACAATACACAAGATATATACACTACACAAATACACAAAGATATCTCTCTAGTTCTCTATAAAGCTAGCTCTAGCTCGCTCACGAAGATACATCACTTTGTGGAATGTATGCATGTATATATGTATGTATGTATCTATTTTCAACAGAATTATGTGATGTGATAGATAGGTACACATTTTAAAAAATGGTGGAAGTGGAGAAGGTGGGCTGCTGTTGAACGTTGAAGGCTAAAAGAAAAGAGGACTTGAGTGGGGTTGCCCATTATACACGTACTCTTCCTTCACCATTCACTTCTTCAGTTGCCCTATTTGACTTTTACGATATATATGAAGATCTTTATGAAAGCATCTAGCTGATGTAATAGATGAATGACCCCAAAAAGCGCTCCAAGCTGTACAGCAGCAGACCAGACCAGACTAGGCAAGGGGCTCTAACTCTAACTACTCTAACATGTGTTGTTGTAGAGCCGAGGAGAGTGAGCGTCTCATTGCCGTTGCATTGTTCACTAGAGAGAGTCGGACGGACGTCAGAGATGCTTGTTTGAAGACCTGAATAGCTATAAAAAGTGAGGTTATAGTTATAAGGATAGCTTGTTGTTATGTATGGATGTGTCTATAGTCGATATGGCATTTCTGATTTCATTTAGGTAGGCATGCACATATTTACGGAGAATCAGCGGAGAGAAGGCGAAACTTGGATGCGTGCTATGGCTGTGTATTTTTCAGTGATGATGATGATAATGATGCTGTGTACAGTCTTTCTTGTGTACACATTTACTTATGTGCATGATACAGATATACAGAAGCTCATATCGACCACCCACACTTTGCTTGGCTCACAGATGGGGAGAGTGTTTTTAGTGTTTGTGAGAGTGTGTGTATGAGCAGCATTAAAAGGCAGGAAAAAAATTTTGTTTGGAGTTTGTTATCATATTTTTGCTTGGATTTTTGTGTAGAGACTCCAGCAAAAGTTATATCACTTTGTGGATAATTTTTCATAAATGTGGATATTTTGAAAATTGTGACAATTAACTGATTATATATCAGGTTTGAGCATTTTTTAAATATCAACGGAACGGAAAGGGAGCAGAGACGCGTTTTGTTGTGGTGGTAGAAGAAGTGAGTGTGGTGCACTCACCTGACTTGAGAGAGTGATCCTAAGATCACTATAAATTCATCTAAAGGAGAAAATGTAAACAAGATTTGTTAATCATTGACGGAAATAGAGATTGTAAGTTTGCAATAATAATAGTTTATTTGGAGCAATATTTCTGGAGAGAAGTGGCTACTAATTGGGGAAAAAAACCAAATGGCGTGTAAACTAATACTTTGTCTGTATTCTTATTTTTGGTTACAGATTTGATTCAACACTTCAATCCCTGTGCACCGAGAAACATGAAAGGTAAACAAAAACATTTTATCTTTAAAAATAAAAACAATAACAAAAATTGACAGTTGAAACTAGTTGGTAGTATAAGGAATGTTGTCGTATTTCTGTGGCCATCATCAGCTGATAAACGTTCTTGTGAACTAGATGATGGAGCCGTGGGAGCAGAGCTCCAACGTTTGGTTTTGTTGAGTTGAATGTTGTTCATGATTATTTTTTTCAAATCTGCGTGAAATATTAGTTCGAATTCTGATTTCTGGAAGCAGTATAAACGCCTCCAATTTTCACTTCACGATAGCTCAGTTGTTTACTCTAAAGTTGAAACCTTAAACCACATTGCATCATTAAATATTAAGTATAATTTAATCACACTAAAATTCACCCAGTTGTGTAAAATTTTGGTCAAAAACTATCCAACTACCATATAGCCTTGAAAAATGTAGACACTTGGCGCCATATCCAAAGTAAATCATGTGTCACCAAACTTTATTTTTCAATGTAATATTAATTCTCCAAGCGTCGTCGTATTAGCATGATCATTTTCTCCAAGGTTTTATCCATACATTTTTCTAGCAGAACAAGTCGTTGAATTTCAATTTATGTCAGCATTTTTGAATGTTTGGTCCCTTAAAACGCTAATGTTGCAGCATCCATTTCAAGAATTCTATATTGACTACTTTACAGATTGAAGCAAAATGAATGGAAGCGTATGAAAAATTGATTGCATGATAAACGTTATTTGATTTGGATTAAAATTAACGAATTACAATATTTGATTTCTAAAAGTTGATGAATTGAAATATAATGCTTTGATAGTTGTTACCAAGACATAAAAAGCTTGATTGGGAGGACCTATTTGAACAAAGCCTTGATTAAATGACGTCTAGCCAAGTAAATATTGTTTATGATTTTTGGAAGTCACAAAATCAATATTGATCTTTGTCTGGCCGCGTTTCATTTTTTATTCAATCTCATTAACTGAAAAACTTCATTAAATTGTTTGGCATTCATATTAGAATTTATCGACTGAAAAATCATGAAGAACATAATTTACTATCATACCGACACTTATCCATTAAATAGATATCCATTTTACACTCGATACTGGTCAATAAAAGATGTGTCACTCATCTAATTAAAACTCAAGCGTGACTTTATTCAATTTTGGTTGTACAACCTCGACTTTATTCATATTCATATACTTCTTCGTGTTCGCACGTGTTTAGTAAGCACAAACAAATTCTAAAATGTGTATAGATTTTTTCCAAAATGATCCAAATGGCATTTTCAGAATTCCGTATTCCATCTCGAATCAGTCGAATCTCCAATTTACCAATATTGAAAAAAACATCTCAAGTTTTATACATACAGATACAACTTCACCTTAGATATCTTCTGATTATAGTTCAAAATGGCGGTCCTCACGTTTTATCATTATTGCGCTTTTCTCTTGAGCTTCCCCAAATACCTTGTGGGTTGGTGGGAAGAACTATAATACTTTGCACTGCACCTTGACGTAGCATACCTCGTCACAATTTTTTTACAGTATCTTTTCTGTCAGACTGGCAGGCAGGAAAAAGACGTCGTTTACGTCTGACAGCAAGTGCACCGCTTTTGTGTGATTTGCTTTGTAGTATACACATATTGTATATCGTGTTAAAAATTAGCTTTCGATAATTAGAAATTCATTTAATTGTGAAAATTTCATATTTTTAACTAATTTCTTTGGGAAGACGAGTACGACGATGAAATTCCGTAGGGATTTCAATTCTACGAATATTGATGTCTTAATGGTTCTTGAGGCTCTTCGTAAAAGAGAGCGGATACCGGGTAAAGCAACGCTTAATTTTGAGTTTAAATTAACTTAAAATGTTTCGTGAAAAATAACACCACTTTTGTTTGCACTTAAGTATTGGTGCAGTGCAGTAGCGGTTTAAAATAAATGGTTTCAATTTAAATGTATACTTTAACATAGTTACTCAATTAAAATTTGTTTTGGAAATCTCATCATGAACAATACGCGATTAATCCCATCAATCAACATTCACTCAAAATAGCTTATACATTAATTAGGCGATGTAGACCAATTTGAATCTTTGTAGAGTATCACAATTATTTATATTAACTTTTTAATCAGATCCGCCTGGGAATAATCCAGCACATCCTGCTGAGAAAACCATCACACTGACATTAACATCACCTGCCCCAGGCCAAGGAGCACAGCTCCATTCTCAAGGGCCAACTGGTGGAATAGCAACGCCACTCATTGTTTCCAGTACCAGTGTGATTCCATCTGTACCCTCAGGTCTAGGGGGATTAGCTTCGGTAAGCTCTACAGGTGCTTCCTCAATACATGGTCCTGTCAGCATACATTATGCGGGCCCAGGAATGGGTGGTCCCAGCATTCAGCAATGTCTGCCAAAGGTAAGAAACTTGATAAATGATTATATTAGTTTTACAATTTTACAACTTTTTTTAAATTCCATGATACATTTGGTTACGAAAATATTTGTACAGGCCCCATCGGGACAAAACTTTGTACTTGGAACGGGTGGGCCTCCTTTATTGGTTTCTGGAGGTACTGTTTTAACCAGTGGTTCACAAGGGTTAGCTGGGTTAAGTGCAGTTGGTGCTGCCTCTTCCGGCAACTCTGCTGTCCATGGATCTGTGATCCCACAATATGGAACATCTATGAGTAACCCAATTCAAGCAAACCTGACAAAGATTCCTCAACAAGTAAGAATTAGCACTAAGCAGTTTATACACTTTGAGATAGCAATAGAATTTTACACATTTTGATTATAAAATTTATGCTCGTTTTTTGTTACAGGCACCTACTACGCAAAGTTATGTAGTTTCAACTGGGAGCATTAATACTTCAAATGTTTGTGGGCCAGATAGTGGGGATGAAGGTATTCCTGTATCCATACATGTTACTAACAATATATCTTCTGGTGGTCCTGGCGATCCTGGACAGGGAGCTGATCATGGATCTGGACAGTCAGAGGTAAATTATTGAAAAATATGCGCTACTATTAATGCCTAATGTGATAATACGCTAGTATTCAATTTTACATGGTGAATTATATTGAATTTTATTAGCAACGGCTGAAAGTGGAGGATGCTTTAAATTATTTGGATCAAGTGAAATACAAGTTTGGCAACCAACCACAAGTGTACAATGATTTCTTGGACATAATGAAGGAGTTTAAATCCCAGAGGTAATTTAATTCTTACGATGATATCATGTAGTACGGTAATGCTTTAGCAGGTCATGGTTACTCATAATTTATACTCGTTGTGTAATATTGTAGCATTGATACACCTGGAGTTATCAGCCGAGTTTCGCACTTGTTCCGTGGACACCCCGAATTGATCATGGGTTTCAACACATTTTTGCCCCCGGGTTATAAAATCGAGGTTCAGATGAACGATCAGGTTAGCTGTACATGACACATCAGCAAAAATATGCATGTGCTTTTTTTATACTATGTTTATGAAATGTCAAAAGTCATGTGCACATCTCTACGCATGTTCTAGTGTTCTCCTGGATCAATGCAGCATGGGATAAATTACAAGGTCACCACTGTCCATACCACTGGATTGCTAAATCAGCACCAGTCTACAACCCTCGTGCAGCAACATTCAGTTCAGCCAAGTATGCCCGTCAGATCAACAGTTACGCAGCATACAGCATCACATCCTGGGTAAAACTAGTTACCTACGTATTTTGTTTTGAAATTTTTGAGTTATCAATTCTTAACTGATTGTTATAACTGTTTTGTTTTGTCCTTGTTGTAGAACTACGACGAATCAGTATGTTGGTGGAGGTGCCACTGTGAACAACACTGTTCAACCTGTCAGTAATGTTAGCATTACTAACACTCGCGCAATATCTCCAGTTCGGCCCCCTTCGCTTCCATCAAGTGGAAATAACTTTGAATCTGTGGGAGGTTCTGCATTTACACATTCTTTGGCTTCTCCATTTGTGCAAAATGCTTTCCCAACCTTGCAAAGCCAACCTGTGGAATTTAATCATGCGATTACATACGTTAACAAGATTAAGGTTAGAATTATATTTTTTATAGCTGATGCACAATAGGATACTATGGTATTTTTGAGCTGTTAGTATAATGTGTCGTTATTATTGATGACTTTTAGAATCGGTTCCATTCGCAACCTGACAAATACAAGCAATTTTTGGAAATTCTTCATACATACCAGAAGGAACAGCGCAATTCAAAAGATGGAGCTACTTCCAAGCACTTGACTGAGCATGAGGTGTACAATCAAGTTGCAAAGTTATTTGAGAACCAGGAAGATTTGTTGGCGGAGTTTGGTCAGTTTCTACCTGATGCTACGCCACCTCCACCTCCCGTAAGCTCTGTTAGCACTGCAAGACAAAATACTTTGGTTAAGGTCCACATCACTTTTTTATTCTGCACATATTTATATTAAGTTGGGTTCTAGCTTAACTTTTGTAGATAAAATATAACGAATTTTCTTCTTATCAATTTTACAGGATGTTAAGCGACCTGTTGAAGAGACTAAGAAGCCTGCTAAAATTCGACAGGAGTTTCCTCCTGCCCCGCCTATTACACAGCAGCCAGCTAAAGCAGCTACATCGGCACCTAAGAGGCCTATAATGAACCAGAATGTCCCGTCTGCTAAGAAGGTCAAGTATACGTCTTCGTTTAAGGACGTAAGCTTGGCGGAGGCTGGAAAATATGGAACACTGAACGACTTTGCATTCTTTGACAAAGTGAGTAACACAGTTTGTACATGTGTGCTATCTACCACTTGAATCTTTGTTACATTTCTATTCAACATACTAAACTTGATGTGCTGTTTTCTTAGGTTCGTCATGTACTTCGATCACAGGAAGTTTATGATAACTTCCTTCGAATTTTGCTGTTGTTCAATGATGAAGTGATTTCCCGCTCGGAGGTTATGCAGTTGGTCACACCGTTCTTGTCTCGAGCTCCAGAATTACTTGCTTGGTTTAAAGATTTTCTTGGACACAATGATCAAGCAGCTTCTCAGCAGTATGAACCAATTCAGTCCGTTTCTAAACAGGAGAAGCTATCTGAAGAACAAGTTTTGGAGATAGGTACGCTAATACTGTTAATATCACATTTTGCAAAAGTACAATAGAATACATTGTCTGTAACAAACATTTTTGGTTGACAGATTTTTCCACTTGCAAACGCCTGGGGGCTAGTTATTGCGCACTTCCCAAGAATCATCAGCCTCCCAAGTGCTCTGGACGTACAGCCCTTTGCAGGGAAGTTTTAAATGATGTGTGGGTTTCTTTCCCAACTTGGTCTGAAGATTCCACTTTTGTAACATCAAGGAAGACACAATTTGAAGAATATATCTATCGCTGTGAAGATGAGCGCTTTGAACTTGATGTAGTAATTGAAACAAACACTGAAACTATACGTTGTTTGGAGGCCGTATCCAAGAAAATGTCACGCATGTCTCAAGACGAGCTCCAAGAGTTTCAATTAGATGATTGCCTGGGTGGCACATCCCCCACCATACATCAGCGCGCTATTCGGCGACTATATGGAGAGAAGGCCAGTGACATTATTGAGGGTCTGAAGAAACTTCCAACCATCACGGTTCCAATGGTGCTGAAGAGACTTAAAGCTAAAGAGGAGGAATGGAGGGAAGCTCAAAAGGGTTTCAATAAAATTTGGAGGGAACAAATTGAGCGTTTTTATTTGAAATCTTTGGATCACCAAGGAATCAATTTCAAACAAGGAGATATCAGGGCGTTGAGATCTAAGGCGCTGATCACTGAAATTGAAACAATTTATGACGAGGTTGGTATAGATTACTAGTATTTTCACAAATAGAAGCCAGTGCTTTAAATTCCAGTTGTGTTGCATAATGTTTGTATATAATACCTAATTGTATATTCCAGCGTCAAGAGCAAAATGCAGTTGAAACAGCAACAAACTCTCAGCAGAGTGACGGTCCACATTTGTCCTTTGCTTACCGTGATCGGTCTGTGTTGGATGATGCATGCAACTTGCTACTGCATCACGTTAGACGACAGAGTGGCATCCAAAAGGATGACAAACGAAAGATAAAGCAGATATTGAAACACTTCATTCCAGACTTGTTTAACCACCCTCGAATGGAAATGTCAGATGATGAAAACGAAGATGGTTAGTATAGCATAGCTGAATAGGTTGTTAACTAGTGTAGTAGTGTGGTAATGAATGCTAAATTTATTTTTCATCTCCTTTTAGCAAACGCTGATGATGATCGACGCAGTCCACTCGACTTTTTAGTGAATGGAAAAGGTGGAAGAAGAGGAAATGGGAAACGTAACAATGGAAAGTCAAAAAAAGATGATGCTGACGATCAAGAACCTTGCACGTCAGCAACCGCTAAAGCACAAGAATCTCGAAGAACAATTGCCAAACGTGAACTCAAGTTAAATCTTGCTGAAGGAAAGCGAGGGAGAGGAAAGGACAAGAATGAAGATTCTCATAACCAGTTAACACTGGAAGACTTAGGAGTATTGAACATGGAAACTGAGCAGCTTGTTAAATTTACAGTGGCACATCCCAATCTGGTAAATAACAGTCATTAAGTGGGACAGTTAATTGTATTTGTTGAAGTGTTGCTTTACTTATATTCTTATTTTGATTTGTAGGAAGAAAATTATCGACTGTTCTTCGTTAACAATACCTGGTATGTTTTCCTGAGGCTTCATCAAATCCTCTGCGAACGATTGACTAAGCTGCTGGAGACTGCAGTTAATTTATCGCAGAGCGAGCCGAAAGAGACTCGAGATTCGAAAAACTCTGCAGCTATTGCACTTCGTCTAAAACCGAAACGTAAGTGGAATTCTTCAATTATTGTTGTACACTGAAGTGTTTGATGATAAAAGTTATGGCTCATAATCAATTTCTTGTGCGTTTTGTAGCTGACATTGAAATTGAAGAGTACTATCCAACATTCCTTGAGATGGTTCGAAACTTGTTGGATGGAAACATGGAAACTAACACATATGAAGATCAGCTACGAGAAATGTTTGGTATTCACGCATACATTGCTTATACCATGGACAAAGTTGTAGCGAATGCTGTTCGCCAGGTATATTCATATTTGCAGTTATAACGATTGATCAATTTGAAAGGAGTTAATAATTCAATATTTTAAAAACTGTCTTTTTGGTTGTTTTAATGCAGTTGCAAAATTTGATAACTGATGAATCCTGCCAGAAATGTCTGGAGTTGTATCACTATGCGCATCGACGAGGTGGATCTGGTGGTTCTGTTGCTGGAGCAGCAGGCCGTGTACGAGCTGAACTGATGTATCAACGAAGGTCTGAGAAAGCTTTTGGCGAAGAAAATTGCATGAAAGTTGTTATCGTAAGTGATCTAAAAATAAAATCAGCGTAAAGAGCTGTAAATGCAAAGTATTTGTAGAATTTTTGGATAATTAACGAACTTACTACCATTTCAGTTTGAAAGAAATTGTGAAATGACAATGGAGTTACTGGATAGTGAGCCTCCATCACCTGAAAATGAGGATCAATCTGCATGGTTCTCTTACGTGGATAAATACGTTAAACCTGACGGAAATGAGGTGGGCGATGGTAGAAACAAGTTGAGGCCGAATCCACTCTTTCTTAAGCGTAATCGTAGGAAACCTGCTACGGTGGGTGACGTGAAGAAAGAAATAGACTTAACAGATGCATCTGCTACTACTGCTACCAGTTCTGAAGAACAAGAAAGCGCAACTGTGGTCAGGTATGTGTCATTCATTTTATAAGAAGTAATTCATATGCGCTTTAATTAATATGTAATATCTAACAATAACTTAATTTTGTTACAGAGTTAAAGAAGAGACTCCTGCTGAAGCCGAGGTAATTCAACATGGCAACGTACAATGCAGCTTTAACCCTGCATCTTACAAGATGGTATATGTTTGTGATGGAGAAGACTACTTGTACCGAAACAGAGCACTTCCAAGGGCACAAGAGGTAAATTGTTTGTTTTGTAGAATTGAGATTACCTGTGAAATAACTTTATCTCGCTATTGGTATATCACTTTAATTGTTTAAATTTTCCTTTCACATTAGACACACAAAACGGTGTCACTATCCATGCAGAAGAGGTTTGACAAGTGGCATGAGGACTGGTTACTTAAGAATACTACTAGGAAGGATCGCAGTGACATTGAAGGTTGGTTGAAAGAGAACCCGAAGAGTGAGGCCGACGTGCGTGCGAAAAAGATGTTGAAAGTTGTGGCTTCGGATAACTCTGATGCACCACCGTATCGTGCATTCAAACGATACCTTATCAATCCAGTAACCAATGAGCGTCATTAAGTTACTGTTTTTTCTCTCGAATATTTACGGTATAAAGTCACTAAAGATGGACTGATGTGTATCTCTTGTGTTTAAAGATGAAAGTGGACTTTATTTTATAACTTTATACTTAGGCTCTTTTAATATAAAGTTAATGCTGAGCGTGTTTTTAATTGCGTATCTCATTAGAAAGTTTTTATTGCAGTTTTCCTAAAACTGAAAGATAGTTTGTTTACTTTTGAATGGAAGAAAGCCGTCTTAATGACTTTATGCCGTCTCTATGATTATGATTAATCTATAAAAAAATCCCTGAGAAACATTATGATTACAATTACTTTACTAATTAGTGTGTAGACTCTTTCATGTAGATTGTAGTTGCTATTATTATTATATTATTATGAACATTCTGATAAAAGATAAAACTAATACTATTATTACTGTTGATAAGAATTTAATGTACCTATCTATCATTATCACGAAGATTATTGTCATCTTTCACTATATTTATTGGTAGAAAAGTAAATTAAGCATTATTTGTCTCAGCTCTTCTCATTTATTATTGCTTCTAAAACTCCCGAATTTATATAAGCAAATAAAAATATATATTATGTTACTACAAAATCATATAACTACTATCAGATTTCCAAAAATAAAAGTTTATCTTTATTATGAATTAAATATTGACAAACATTTGAGTAAGTAGTACATTATTTTCTTAGAATAGCTTGATAAGGTTGCAGGCAGTTAAAATCTCCACACCATCTTCAGTGATCAAGACAGTATTTTCAAACTGGGCTGTGCGTGCACCGTCAACTGTAACCGCAGTCCAGTTATCACTGAGCACCATGACCAGATCCATTCCTTGTGTAATGATTGGTTCGATGGTGAAGGTCATACCGGGTTTCATGACTTCCTTCTCCTTTTCCTTGCTCTCCTCATTTTCACGGCCTAAAAATATCAATTTTTAATAACTGAATTAACACGACTGAAAAAACTTTTACTTCATTGTTCATCGTAGATTGCGAACCATACTTTGATGATGAATAAAAACAAAACAATCACGTAAAGAAAATAAAAAGGCCTCATGACTTTCGACAATAGGAAAACCTATAATTATTAACTGGCCTCACGGTAAGTGTGATTGATTACCAAACTAAATGCACACACAACTTACAGTAGTGAAAAATGTCCGGTTTTTCGTGGACAAATCGCCCAACACCATGACCAGTGAATACGGGCAACACAGATAAGCCTTTTGAGGTCGCATGTGCCTCAATTGCTTTACCTAAAATACAAAGAATTACAAGTTAGTATTAGTATTCAGTATTAGGATCTAATGATAATTTCAAATTAAGGAAGTATGATGCATACCAATGTTTGCGAACGGAATCCCAGGCCCGCAAGCTTTAATTCCAGCGGTGGTGCACTCCTCAGCCACTGTAACAAGTTTCTGACCAGCCTCGTCAACATTCCCGACTAACCCTGTTCCACAGCAGTCTCCATGAAACCCGTTCTTGTAAACCTATGAAATTGTACATAAATTGAGAAGACAAGTTATGCATTATTATCGTGATCATGTTTTTGGAGTTAACTTGAATATTTTAAGTTTTCACTCGATACCATAACGTCGACAGATATAATGTCCCCACTGACAAGTTTACGGTCATCTGGAATGCCATGACAAGCAACGTTGTTCACGGAAGTGCAAATAGACTTCGGAAATTTGCGATAGCCCAATGCTGACGGAAAGGCATTGTTCTTCAGTATCAATTCATGGGCAAACTTGTCCAGTTGATCAGTCGTAACACCTGTCTGTGAATTAGAGAGTCGTAAATTAAAGTTCTTCTACGTAATTTAAATGCTACAAACATATGCTTACTATCGCCTTACTTGAGCTTGCATCAGAGTAGTTTCAAGGACAAATTTCGCCAGTTTACAGGATTCTCTCATGAAAAAGATTTCCTGCTCATTCCTAATGGCTGGCTTCTTAGGAATCGGTTTGGATGGAGTTCCGCACGATCTCAGGTAGTAATCTGGTCGCTGGATAACCTCAGGCACTGCTGATTTCTCCGAAACCTTACGTGGCGCGACCTTTTCGAAACTTCCAAACCGTCTGTAATAAAAACGACTGAAATTAAACCAAACTTGAGCGTTTTAAACACTCAAAATAGTAACTTTTAATAAGAAGTCTTCTTACTTATCACACAAGCCAAGCGAGTTCCTATTCTCCAAGAAACTGGAAGAACTTATCTTTGTAATCCGCTTCCATGCACCTGCCGTTGTCGCAATACCTCGCTTTGGTGCATAAGCAGACGCAGAAGCGGTCCAGCAACCAGTACAAGCAGGAATCAATGACTTACATGTCTCGGCCAACGAATTTTTAGATCCTGACATTGACATATTTTTTAAGCACGACTGTAGAACACCCTTCATTGTAGAACCCATTCTTCCTGCCAACCTAAGGAAACGCCAAAATAAATAATAATGATTAAGTTGCTTAACATCAAAATTATAATAGCTTAAATATGTACAACTGCCATTTTTACATACCAATGAAAACTCAAGATCCAAGTTTAACTAAAACAAATAATTTAGAAAGTTATACGCAGGAAAATGCTTAACTTTGGAATATCCTAACTATTCACAATATTATCAGACTTTATTTGACAGCAGATTTAATCGGACTAGAATTTAATGAATCACTAATTTTATCTCCTCACAAACTCAGATAAACATAGAATTCTCCATGTGCTTGAGTAAATTGGATTGGATATCATCTGATTTGCTAAAATAACATATACACAACATGCGGCTCATAGAGTACTGGGGTAATAAGTATTCACTCAAGGCTTACTCTTTAGCAAGTAAATAGGAGATTTTTCAGCGCCAATCGAATTTCAGGCAATGAAAATAAAGTGACAGCGCAGCCGACTTGAGACTGCTTTGCTGGATAATCATTCCCTACTTGTCTTGCTAGCTTGTGTGCTGTTGTGTGATGTTGGGGAGCTCGCAATTTTTCTCCAGATTTTTTACTTCCTCAGACTTTTTTTCCGGATCTACGCAGCAAATTACAGTGCAGTTCGGTAGAGAGATTTGAGTTGGTCATAGTTTTGCAAAATAATATTTTTTAATTGTTGACTTGACATTGATAGTTATTCAGTAGTTTTGAGGGTATTGGCTATTGACGGGTGAACTTTTGGGTCAGGTGTGAGGTTGGCAGTATTCCATTTTGTTGGACTGTATATATGACAGATCAGGTGTGTAATAAAACAATTCTAGTGTTGTTAACTGTTACTGGTGTGAAAACGAATTATTGAATTAATATTTTTGGATAATATTTTTAGATTGCAGGGTCGGTTGGGTTCTCAGCGGTGAGCTGATTATTGACGTTCAGGAAAATGGTGGATGTTCAGAAGAAGAAAGGGGGGCCTGTGAGCACCGTGAAGCCATCAGGAGGATGGAAACTAAGTAGTGGAAACGTGATATTTTTGGTGACATTAGCTCTATTTATGGGTGTGCAAATTTACATTCATCACCTCATAAACTTGGAACAGCCAACTCCATACATGGATGAAATATTCCATGTACCACAGACCCAGAAGTACTGTAGCGGAATTTTCGATGAGGTAATGCTTGTTGACAAAAAATTGATAAATGGTGGAAAATGTTACTGGCTATATTATGCTCAATTATGTTCTATTGTATGTACATTAACAGTGGGATCAGAAGATAACAACTCTACCAGGGACGTATTTGATTAGTAGCGTGATAATATCTGCTTGGAACGTTGTTCTGCCCCACGTAGATCCGTGTTCAACATACAACCTTCGCCTGATTAATGTAGGATTTAGTGCTTTGAACATCGTAGTGATTTACTACATCCTTGGAAAGTATAACCCGGTAATTCACAAAAAATAACAATACTTCAATTTATAGCCAACCAATGTAACTTTGTTTATTTATGATGTTGACGACATGTCTCATTTAACAGGACTTAACTCCTCTCAAACGCGTGGTTTCGGCTTTCAACGTTGGTACCTTTCCAGTTCTGTACTTCTTTTCGTTCCTTTTTTATACGGATTCCATTGCTACTTTTTGGCTCCTCGTGATGCATGCAATGTACTTAAGTGAACAATATGGATATTCTGCTATCGCTGGTAAGCAGCATTTAAGTCGTAAAGTAATTAAAAGGGGCAGTGGTTGATGGTTGATGTATCTATGTTTTTCATTTGAACTAATATAAATATATTTCTTTACAGGAGCTTATTCGGTCTTTACACGGCAGACTAACATAGTCTGGGTTTTCTACCACGGTATCAACAGCATTCTTCAGGTTTTAACTGATAAATTAGGAGACCTAATATTCCTGTTGCCGCTGGAGGGGAAAAAGTTCTTCTTCTCAGGGCGACCTTTTGGACGGCCCAACAAAGGAAAGCGAGCTAATAAAGGTGGTGGGAAAAAAGCGAACAAGTCTGGAAGGCCTACATCGACCAATATTCCTTCATTGGCCAAGATTTGGAAGGATTGTGGGGATGATTTCACTGATCGGGGATGCGGCTACATGCTGGTTGGCCTTGCTTTCATTATGTTTGTTATCTACAATGGCAGCATTGTGGTGGGTGACAAACAAGCACACACAGCTTCAATCAACGTTCCACAGATAATGTATTTTGCACTAGTATTTGGAACATTTACGATTCCGTTTATGGCGTCAAGGGTAAGAGAAGTAGGTCTTCAGATGTTAACATTGCCAAGATACGTTCTATACGTGGCTGCTCTGTTCGCAATCATTATTTACTTCAATACTCCGGTTCACCCATATCTCCTGGCTGACAATCGCCATTACACCTTTTACGTCTGGAAGCGGTTCTATGAAAATATCCCATGCTTCCGTTACATTTGGATACCCTTTTATATCATGGTGTGGACTCTGATCATGTCGGCAATGGGGGTTGAGAAGCTTTTCGTGTTCAACTACGTGCTTTGCACATTAATCAACCTCATTCCACAATTGCTTCTCGAGTTTCGTTACTTCATTCCCGCCTACATGTTCGCTCGGTTGACGTTCAAGAAGGTTACGTGGTTTGAACTGCTATTGGAATTCGTAATGCACCAAGGTTTTAATTACCTTACTTTGTATGTATTTTTAAACATCCCATTTCGATGGGCAGATACCCCGGGTGTCCAACGATTTATGTGGTAAAAATTTCAACCAATTGTTCAGCTTTCTTCAAGAATGCAAGCGTTTCTCAGAAAGTATCGAGTTGCGTTTGTTTTCTAATGCAGTTTTTTGCACATTATAATGTAAAATATAATATTATACAGAGGAATTATATGTGATTGTAAATATGTTTGTGTGTTCCTAGTCAGCATAAATGTTTCTAAGACAAGGTATTTATAATTATTTGGTAGCCAATGTTAAGTGTTTGGTCAAACTGATTTTCAACTTGTTACAGAACTTAGAATCCCATATATTTTTACACTCATTCTTATTTTTTATGTGAAAAAACGTTTGTTAAAAAAATAATAAAATGTTTAAAAAATGCAAAACATATTATGTGTATAACATTTCTTACATCATCGAGTTAACCCACTACATCAATCATCACCATTACAATTATTTATAAAATCCAATTTTTTGAAGTATTGCATAACCAATTTCTTTGAACTCGCGTGATTTACAGTACATGGCACCTGCAGCCGTACACAGTTGCAACTACCAACTTGTAGTTGCTATACCTTAACTTGTATCATATAACCCCTGTCATGATGCGGGAGCCTAGCGAA
>JAQFZH010000018.1:0-85873 GCA_034695485.1 Entomobrya nivalis | reverse complement strand
TATGGATGCATGTCAAAGTTCAACTTCGTAGGAGAAAGCATAAAAGATATGCATTTGCATAGAAAAGTTCCCTTTAGTAAGAACAGTCAGCCAGTAGTTTTACCTTTTGGTCAGGCAGGTCAATCATATGAAAGAAACCCCATATATCCTCTTAATACAATAAGATAGGAAAAGGATATAGTCATACATACATTCAGTCATCATCATCATCTTAAAAACCATTTTTGTATTTTTGCCATATTTGCCCTGCGTTTTGTTCGTTTTGTTTTAACGCATACACCACCACCTCACGGGAATCTTTGATGATAATCAAGCCTATGATATTATGATTATATAGACGTTTTTAAGGTCTTAATTTGATTGAATATTAATTAGTTTAGAACAACATTCTTGTTGCTAAAAAATTCCTATTCAAAAAAGTTGTAGTTTTTATCGTAATTCAATGATGAATTGTGTGTAGGTTAAATGTGTAATGAAAATGAATGATGACTTGATGACCATTGCAGTTTTGTAGATGGACACATGGGGGTATTAAGAAACAAAAGTCTGGATTGCATTGAAAATTGGCCAAGCTAAAAAACATGAATTTGATCTGCTGAAAAAAAACCATACACTGATCCTATTCCCCGTAGATTACTTATTCTGTTGCATTGCTACAAGGCAAGATAGACTTCTGAGCAGAAGAAGTGGCAAAGCACGTGTTGTTCATGTTGACAAAAATATTTTCCCTTTTTTCATCTTTTAGATCATTCATTGATTGATTTCCAGGTGTAACTGATTACTAACGTGACAAATTTTGCTATCCTAAGCGTAAAGGATCCCTTTGTTTGTTGCTGCACGAATATTAAAACTTTTATTTTGACAAGGTAAAAATATTATTTGTGAGAAACTTTGATTGAAATAATACTTTTTCACAATTCCCGGTGAATTAGGATACATATTAGTTGCGTTGGGCCTGTAACGCTTCTGACCCCATGCTGCCCCCCCTTGAATGCGTAGCCTGTACACGTGAAAGTTAATAGGTTATTGTGGAATAAGAAAGATAGTAATCGTTTGGTTTTTATTTGACTGTTTAAGATGGCGACAGGTTACACTCCTGTGTCTCCAGAACACACTAGTACCCCGGTAATAAATAGAAAAGAAAAATCTCAACAACCGGATGATCCAGATACTGAAGATATTTTGACAAGTGTAAGAACCATTAAAATATTATTCATTTAGATTTGTTTTGTGTTGTATGCATTTACTCAGTGCTATTTATTCTGGGTTACAGAAATGTCCTGCAGGAATGTCGGACGATACTGTCCGAACGTTCATATTCAAAAACCAAGGGCACACACTTGGAAATGTGTTGAGAGATCAGCTTTTAAAATAGTAAGTTTTAAAGACTAGATTGTTATTCCGTGTGTAGTCATCAAGACATCCTTGTATGCATGAATTTAATTATATTTAATTTAAAATGTACAGTCCTCAGGTTCAGTTCTGCGGTTACTCTATACCTCATCCAGGCGAAAATGTAATGCACCTCCGTGTCCAAACTCAACCTGGTTCCGGTATTCCTGCAAGTGAAATGCTGAAAAAGGGGTTGGAAGACATTGCAGAAATGTGTGATCATGTCGAAAATCTCTTTAAGCAGGAATTGGAGAAAAAGCAATACGCAAAATCGTAAGTTTATGCATCATCCAGTCTAATGACTGCAAAATGCTAAGTGCGCGTAAATGTTACATCAATTGGATTAGTTATTGTAAAGTTAAGACAGACATTGTAAATTAAGCGTCTCATACACTAGTACTAATATCAAGACTGATGTATACTAAAATTAAAATAAATCACCTTGGTAAAAAATATACCTACGTTTATTGTAAATCAATCCTTTATACTTTGTTGATAATAAATACAACTTTTCTAAATGAAAGTTCCACAGCAAGTTAGATATAGTATACAGTTTCTCTTTGTTATAATGAAAATGAAAGTCGCGGTGAAAGTTGATTAAAGTCATCTTAAGTAAAAATTCTACAAATGAAAAATGAGAGCAATCACGAAATAGATTTTATATCATTTTTGATTTATTAGACTTTGCAGTTAATCATTACATTTCATCTTCAGTAGAACGTGAACATAAAGACATCCATTACAATAAACAAATAGTGATTATTGCATGGTGTTTTTTTCCTCTAATTTTCATCTTACACTACAGTTTGGAGACTAAGAAAATTAATATTTACGGAAAAATTTGAATATATGACTTCTATGGCGCATGATGACTGGAGCAGGCTTAAACATCATTTTCGTAGTCCTTGGGGTCCTTCCTCATCAATCGGTGGTGCTCCTTTTCAGTTTCACTGAAGACGATGTAGGAGATTATGAAGGCTGCAAAAAAATAAACATTCATATTTAGCCATATATTTAGCAATAAATTAGTGACTGATTTCACAATTAGTTTTATTTTGTGACTAGGTATCGTAACTATTTCCTCACAAGGAATTTATCTCTTTTACTAACTATGAAACTAGAACCTGCCGACTAAATACACTGCAGTTGATCAAGTTTAATACAAGTTAATAACTTACGTGGAACCACTCGGAAAACATTTTCACTGATCCTTCTAATGGTGTTTGGAATCCCCTTAGAAATGACCCCGGCAAATGCTCTCTGCTCAAAGGGGGATAAGTGGTATGTAATTATCCCCCTAAGCTTAGCCAATTGACCGAAACCGTGACCCATTTTGACCAGTTGCTAAATATTTGATTTTATATTTCAAAATATTGATTATTAAACTTTTTAGCAAGAACACCTGACTCGCCACAGAATCAATGGAAATCTTAAATGGATACTCTTGTTTCTTGTATGGGAGTAGAGAGAACAGATGACGAATGAAGAGGCCTATTGCAGTGTAGAGAGATACAAATAGGTCAATTTTATATTGCAGGCATTAGAACTGAAGAACATAATCATATGATTCCACATCCAACGAGCGCAGGGCACTGATAGGTGGCGCAGCGATAGCAGTAGCTCTTTCACCATCTTCATATTTTGTATGGAAAATGGCAATGTAATATGAATGTGCATTATGCAATACAACGACATAGTGAACAGTATTGTATTTTTGGAGATTCCGTTACTTCTTCATGTTTCAGTTT
Organism: Entomobrya nivalis; assembly: GCA_034695485.1. Classification (NCBI taxonomy): domain Eukaryota; kingdom Metazoa; phylum Arthropoda; class Collembola; order Entomobryomorpha; family Entomobryidae; genus Entomobrya; species Entomobrya nivalis. The sequence continues at coordinate 82,733 of JAQFZH010000018.1, read as the reverse complement.
ATTTTACAATACAAATTTTTGGTAAATGACAAATATTAGATAAAGACTTACCTAATAATAATTGTTGATTATATGTATGTGTAATTAAACATTATTGTTGATTTGATTATGTTTACAAAGGTAGTAGGAAATTTTTAAACTTGAATATAATATAACATTCATGTTTTAAGTTACATTAGAAAATGGAACGTAATCTGTAATAAGTAAAAAAATGGACAGTATAACTAATGCGATGATTACTTAATTTCGTATATGAATTTCAAATCGCCGAACTGGAAATACACTAATAGCCACCGAGGTTGGTCCGAACGGGGACACGACTTAATAGTTCCTTTTAACTTTTCGCCTGAAAATGAAAATGCGTTTTTTAGTTCAATGTTTACCACAACATTTTTGCTGTTAAAAGTTAAAGTATTGTTAATGATATTTAAAATTACCTTTCGCAACTTTGATTGGTTTTGGAAAGAAGAATACAGCTTGCTTCCAGTGTGTGGGTGTATCCCATGGAGAGGTTGCTAAGACTATCTTCTGACTAGGTCCAGTGAAGTCCACAGAGAAAAATCCAACAATGCCACAGAAGTCAGTGTCCGTGTCAAACTCAAACGTAAAATCTTCATGAATGTAGACATCTCTCACATCGCATGTCCGAAGATCTAAATCCTTGACTTGAACCCGGTTACCAATGATGGAGTCTGGCTTCACTATGTCAATCAATGGTTCTTGAAATGCACGCTGTTTCATCGCAGGCATTTTAAAACCATACACACTGTCCCAACAAGCAACCTTGCTTTTGTACAATCCTAAATTAAATATTACACATGCAAAGATCAATTATGCATGAAATGCAACATATTGCAATTAGATGATGACTTCTGAAGTTGAATTACCAGAGGGTCCAAATGGTGCCAGCTCAACGACACATCTATCAGGCATCAAGATTCCACCAGGTTTCAGGTACTTATCTCGAGCTCTAACAAAACTCTCCGTCATTCCTTCAAAAAACAGAAAGTAGCCCATGAATTCACTAATCAGTACATCCACCTGTCCTTCCTTCTCTAGATCACTGGTATCATCGTTATCAAGGTCCTTGTGATGGAATTTGATAATTTTATCAAAGTTGTTTTCACTAAAATATTAAGGATATATTCATTCACATGATTCAGAGCATAAAAATACAAATAATTCAACCAATTAAATTATACTTACAAGACGTTGGACATGGCGTCGAAAATAATGTTGGATTTATCCACAGCATGTACAACTTTGGCCCCTTGCTGAGCGCAGAACATTGACAAAATTCCACTTCCACATCCGAGATCCATCACGACTTTTCCTTTGATGTCTTCTGCTCGGTCAATGATGGCAGAACGGTAAGCATCAGTTCTTGACTTATCCTGTAACGCAGTTTGAAAGTTCATGTGTTAGAGCAAATTAAAACTTAATGGAAATAATGTAAAAAAAATGTAACTAACGACTTACGAAAATCATGTCGTGATGAATACTAACATCATCATATGAATCAAAATACAAGTTGTCGTGGTTGAGATCTCCTGAACCTCCAGTTTTGCGAGGAGGAGGAGTTATCATTCCAAGATGTTTTCCAGGGGAGCGACCGGTTTTACTAGTTCGTGGTCCTGAGGAATCCAGCGATGATAATCCTTGCCTAGGGGATGCACCCGTTTTCCTCGGAGATTGTTCTGGTTCAACTTTCTCCGACACAATACGCTGGAAAACTTCTACCATGCGTTCCTTATCTAAGCGGAGACGAGCTATTTCAGAAACTAATACGTCGAAGCTTAGGCCACTCGTAGATTCAGTCTCTGTTTCGTTATCGTCCAATGCGAAATAGTCTATAAACATTGTAAAATATAAAAAATAACACCTTCATCAGACAAACCTAATTTTAATCATAACAAGACAAACGACATTTTAAATTATATAAACTAGACGGTACGTTTATAGTTATGTGAATATGTATCTCACAGGCTCTACTTCTCAAGAAATCAGATATTTTTAAGAAGTCTATAATTGGAGACTACATTTAATATTCCAAAAACATATTACACTCAAACTATAAAAAAGTTTGAGCGTACTCAAAAGTTTTGGGTAAGATAATCAATCCTATATCTTCTTTAAAACATTTCTTTTCACTACTAATTTCAATTAAATAATTTTTAAGTTCCGAGTTAAGAGGTAATCTTGAATGATATGATCTGGTAATTGACTTCGCGGATTAGGAAGTTATACTACATACCTAGCGTGAGAAAGTAGTCCTCTTGTGACTCTCCAGATTCTTCTGACGACGGTAACAAATACTTATCAGATGACCACGGTAGACTATCACTGGATGGAACGGAAGATTGCTCCAAAATACTTTTTAGATTGTCCTCTACTGTGCCATTTTGTTTCATTTCTCTAGCCCATCTAACAAACTGGATGAAGCCAGGATAATCCAATTTAAACGTTGTTTTCAACTTTTGAAAAGACAAGTTATGGGATGATTCCACATGAGCCTTCATAATATCAGCAGCGTCATATCCTTTAGTTCTGTGGTCGCATATGATACATTCACAAAAAATGCTTTCACCATCCTCTGAAAAATATCAAAATTGTACAAACCATATAGACAATAGACAAGTTTAAAAACTAATATAAATCCCAATATATTTACACTACTTATACTTAAAATTTAGATTTAATAACTTACCTATTTTCCACTTATCATTGACCTGACCTCTTCCCCCGCCTGTGCTATCAACCACCCCACTTAACTCCTCCCCCTGCTCCACCTCACAATCGTCAACTTCATCACTACTACTTCCATCGTCCTCGTCACTGGAACATATTACCACTGGTAGGGGTTGAGGAGGCCTTCCACTTTCACCTAACCTAAACTGGCCCCTTATCTCACTAATTTCACCAAGGCCATTAACTAAAGACAACCAAAAATAATTGATTTATTAGCCCATTCAAATACATTTTACAATTTAAAATAAAAACAAAATGTTCAACTTAATCATCCACCAACCTAAAGCTTCCGTTTCACATTCTTCTACTCCTACAGGTACATCGTCACTAGTAGCGTCCGGACAATCGTTAGCGTCATCCTCTGTCGGAAATTGGATGGCAGTTTTAACCACCGCTGCCATTACACACCAATTTTGACTAAACAAAACTAAAAGGGTACTACTACTACTACTTGCTCTACAATAATTCCGTTTTTTATCTTGAACTCTACTCTTTTAGGTTCCTCACTTCACTCATCTACTTGACTTGATTTGACCGACCGAACACATGCCTTCAAATCAATCCAGTCCAGTACACTTTTTGGAAATGTTGGGTCTTCCCGGAGTCTCCGATCTGAGTCAATGCACTCGCACTCTCTCCTTTTCAACAAGTTGATGGGGCACACTGACACACAGTAACTGTGTACATTTTAAAAGATCATTTGAAAAACAGAGTAACAAATTAGACAGGCAGGGAATGTGAATTGTGAATGTGAAAAATGACTAACCAAACCATATACACAACTTTAGAAGGCCAAAGCCAAAAAAAATGTTTGTGTTTGATCAAATGACGACAGAACAGCAGATAGAACAGCAAAAGACCTTTTCTGTATTTTATTTCATTGTGGCTGTTGTGTTGCTGGTGGGAATCATCGTTACTGTGACTGCTATGTGTAATGTGGTGCGATTAGTCATCACGTCAATATCAAGAAGAAGCAATCTAACGATTCCATTTCGTGTTGTTATTAGTTGAAGAGAGGGTATATCGTCATTATCATTCACTTTTTACCTGACTGTCTCATCATCAAAAAACTGATTGTCCACAGTCACAGTCCACATCATAATAGCCTGCTTACTCATCACTGACGGACGGGGAACATGTGATCAAGTGCAATTTGTGGTTGATTTGTATTTTACTTGAAGTTATTTTCAACCCAGAATACTTTCGTCTTAATTTGTTTAAGTTAAAGTGTGTCCAATTTAATCATCCTGATTTAAAATTTCTCAAGTGCTTTAACTACATTTCTTGAAAGAATAATTAGGTGAGTGTAGTACGATATTTTATCCCAATAATAGTTCACCAAAAGTTAAATGATTAATGTTTACTAATGGGTTGGGTTTGACATTGCTATATTTATACACTATTTCCTAATAACATCATTGTAAATTTAAATTACAGAGATGGAGTGGTTATTTGGACGTCGTATGACCCCGGAGGAAATGCTCCGGAAAAACAAGCGAGCATTAGATAAAGCTATTAGAGATCTTGACAGGGAGCGTGCTCGCATGGAACAACAGGAAAAGAAAATTATTGCGGATATCAAGAAAATGGCTAAAGAAGGTCAAATGGTAAGATAAATACAGAAGAAACTAGTTAAGTAGTTGCCTTTTTAATTGAACACTATTCAATATTTAAACAATGGTATTCTTGTTGCAGGATGCGGTGAAAATTATGGCAAAGGATTTAGTTCGAACTAGAGCTCACATTAAAAAGTTCATGTTAATGAGAGCAAATATTCAAGCAGTTTCTATGAAGGTCCAAACCCTACGCTCACAAAATGCCATGGCTGAAGCCATGCGAGGTGTTACCAAAGCTATGCAAAACATGAACAGGTGTGTATTTGTCTGGTTATTGTTTCAAGACGAATTGGATAATTGACATGTTTAGTTATAAAATGTGATGCAATTTTTTTTGTACGTAGGCAACTGAAGCTACCCCAAATTCAGAAGATTCTCCAGGAGTTTGAAAAGCAATCTGAAATTATGGACATGAAGGAGGAAATGATGAACGATGCTATGGATGATGCTCTTGGGGATGAAGATGATGAGGAGCAAAGGTAAACTTTTAATGTCGTATTATGAACTGAATAGTGTGTGAACTGTGAACATCTCTTTGTGCGTTTCTATGTATTAATTGTTCAATGTGTTACGTTTGCAGTGATGCCGTTGTTACTCAGATTTTGGATGAGCTGGGTCTACAACTCAAGGACCAACTTTCCGGCCTGCCTTCCACCGGTGGAAATCTTACGAATCCGGCACAACGAGAGCCTGTTGCCGCAAGTGTGAGCGATTCCGACGCAGACCTTCAAGCAAGACTGGATAATTTACGGAGAGAATAAAATCACTGGAATGGAGCGCTATACCTTACCATAATCTATTAAGCTATTTATCGAAGTCTGCTGTTTTTACTTCTATACGGTGTCTATTATATTGTAGTTTACCCAAATCAACAAGTACATGGAATTTTTAAAAAGGTAAAAGTAATTTGAATACAACAACCAACAACATCAAATCCAAAGTTTTTGTGTGAATAAATCTTTATAGTTTATACTGAATACTTTTTACCTCGTCGTTTGTATTATACATTGTTCGTTCTTCGTCGTAATTGGTACTGTATAGTGAAATAAAATTATATGATCTAGTATTAGTTCGGGCTTAACTAAATGTGTAAAGTATTGTACAGATATTCTATACTATGTATGTTTTTCTTTCTAACAACTCTTTTACAGATATTTTAAAATAAAGAAACGAGTAAATATTTTACAATAACCAGGTACTCTTCTTTTTCATAATGTTATTTGTTTAAATGCTGTCTCATTGTTGGAAGAAATCATCATATGCATATATAAATATGCAGCTATACACCAGAACAAGCTCAGTTAGCTAATAGTAATTCAAGGTACCCTCAACCAAAAAATGGAATTGGGATTGTAATCGAGGGGGAACCTCCTTGAATGGTTTTTTAAACCCTTTTCCTAGAACTCAAGCCTTGTATTCCATATTCTAGTAAAATGTCGTGTATGACTGCATTGCATTGTTAGTATAAAACCTTTTCAGGTAGGTATGTTCATTGCTGGAAGGCATATACGTAAAATAAAATGTATAGTGAACTGTTTTAATCCATTGACAAAAGCGTTGCACCACTTTAAGGTATCGGTAACCGTGAATAACCTGAAATAAATATACTTGCTACATTGCACTCTATTATGGTAAATGGTTTTTTCCGCAATATGTATTTTTAGTTTAAAAAAGGTAACAAGGAAATTCCGTCGTAGATGGTAATTCTGTGAAATGGACTTTAGTCTTCTGACGAATGTCGCGTTGTGTGCAGTTATTAGCTGAGATTGCTTCCATTTAAAACAAAAGTATAACATTTAGAGTCACATGAAGTAAAAGTTTTGTGCAGTTCAAACGAATGGATACACTTATTTTCTTTGTGTTTGCAGTGTTCACATTAGCAACACAGGTAACTGGTTAATTAAAAAAATCAAAGACATAATATGCCGTTAGAAAAATTAAATAAGTAGTATAATCATTAATTTGTATTCGTAAATGAGTAGTCTGATCTAGTGGCAGCACACGGTAGAATGATGAATCCTCCGGCAAGGAATACAATGTGGCGCGTTGGTTTTCCCGTTCCAGTAAACTATAATGACAATGAGCTATTCTGTGGGGGTTTTTTAGGTTAGTATGTCCATACGCAAATCAAATTTTAAGAGAGAAAGCATGTTTTTAAATCCCTATTATTATACCTTTTAGCTCATCAAGTGACAAATGATGGGAAATGTGGATTATGTGGGGATAACTGGAACGACACTGTACCAAGGAATCATGAAACTGGTGGCAAGTATGGCGTTGCTCTCCCTACAAGGCGGTACTACAGTGGACAGATCATCACAGTTGTTGTCGAACTGACCTCAAATCATAAAGGTTACTTTATGTTTAAAATTTGTAGCATCATTTACTACAAGATGGAGTGTGACGATCAGAGCTTACTCAATAGGTACAATTTAAGATATTCCAACTAAAATATAAGATATCTCCAATGAAATACAAAAATCAAGATTTATTGCTTAAGCAGTATACTAATCTATATCTTTATTATTCAGAAACATACTTCCAATTCTATATCCAAATGGAACATTGTCCAGAAAGTATTATCTAGAGACAGAAGAGAAAAAGGCAACGATAGAATTAAAAGTCCTCCTTCCTCCGGGATACAACTGTACACGATGCTGTCTCCAGTGGTCCTATGTCACAGGAAATAGTTGGGGTACGTGTGAAGATGGCAGCCAGGGAATGGGTTGTGGTAAGCAGGAAACATTTATAAACTGTGCGGATGTCGCTATCGTCAACATGCCGTATAACTACAAGCCTAAGCCAACAATGAGGAATAACAACTACTTTAGTCCTAATCTGACGTCTTCGCCAAGATCAAATCAGTACCGTTTGTACTATAGAGATTTGTCCCGAGCTGGCGCTCCAATGACTGCGTTAGCAGTTAAATTTCAACGCTGTGTATCATTGCATGGGGAAGGGAAAACGAGAAAGACGCCTGGGCAAGATGCAGCGTGTCAAAATAGGTGTCTCAAGTATCCCCCAGACTGTCCTGCGGACTTGTGCAAGTGTGTTAAGGATGTCCGTGCTACGGAAGAATTTCGAAAAGAGCGAGAAATGGCTGACCAGTGGTGCTTGGATCAGTGTGACGTGTATCCCCCAAGGGACTGCGATGTGACCAAGTGTGAGGTCATCTACACAGCGCCTCGTTGATCAAAAGACAAAAACCACATATCTATTATCCATGATATATTATGTATAATATATTTAATATGTATTTCAAACATTTTTATCCTCTTTACAAAAATGAATGTTTAACCCTTTTACTTTTATTAAATTATGAAATCATTACTTAACAAACAAAGAAATTGCCACGGTTGAATTAATGAATGTTTTTATTATAATTATGATCAAAATAAATTTAATTAGATTAATGAATTATTATGCAATTTGAGTCAAATTATTTACTTTATTGATGTTTATATTTCTAGTTAATTAACCCACAAAGAATATCCGTAACACAGACAGGCAGTGAAGTTTTTTTTCGTAAGGGTTATTAAATGAGTACAATGGTGCAAGCATGTACATTATTGTACATACATAAAAATACGCATCAGACAACGAATTTTTCATTTTTTTCTCTCGATATTATCTCATTTTTTATGTGTATGCATAGCATGTGCAATAATAACGCTATTTTAATGCTACACAGCATGAGCAATAAATCAAATTACACAATGGTATGATGATGTAGCGAATGCCGAATTATAATAAGCCGTCATATCACCAACAGAATGCAAAAATGGCAATCTTCAAAACATGCAAAAAACAAACAAGTGGATCCAATTCAAGCAGGAGAAAGTGGAGTCGTAATGCTCGATTCACAGGGAAGAATGCTATTTTTCATCAAACTCAAAGGAAATACGTACTGAAAGTACAACAAGGCACAAGGTGAGTTGTTGTAAGAAAAACACAAAAATGCAATCTGGATGTCTGGGTGATTTGATTAGATAAACAAAGACAAGCCTACTCGCCATCGGTTTCACGTAGCGTGCATCATTGTACTGCGATTGTTCATACATTCATATGAAACCTGCCCTGCATGCAAAACTCATGTACACTAAATCATAAGTGCATAATTGATAATAAGCAAACTAGGCACTGCTCACCATTAACATTTTTTTTAAAGTAAGCAGAACGACTACTTTTTTCTGTATTGTTACAACTTTTGCAATATTTATGTATATTAGTAAACTCATGCATTACAAGCTGCTAAATGGCTGGGTAATTATGTGATTGAGGGAACCTTTGCAAAAAAACTGATTCATTTCCTTCCTTCCTTCCGCATCCTTTCGTACATTTTTTTCTTTAATGCTTATACATCAATTGGTACACTAATTTTGCTAATGTAACGTGTTGGTTCCCTAATTCAAAAATTCGTGTACACTTTGAAGTCTGAAGATTTACGAATGGCTCACATTTCACGTTCATTCATTACATTTTACAACATCAAACAAGTTTATCTTAAATAAACAGCTTCATTAAGATAAATTGACTCCCATTCTCAATTTTTTTTGCAATGTTGTTTGTATAGCGTTATGGTTAAGTATAAAGGAATTGTAAAACAACCATATTTGTTGACTTTACCAGACCATTGTTGTAATAATGATCCTTTAAAGAAAAAAAGGAAAGTCCCCCTGCGAATCATACATTGCCATAAATTCATTTAGAGACAAAAGATCCAATGTCAATGACATAATAATTGTGAATAATGATGATGATGACTACCTTTCTGTGACTTTTCAAAATACAACGTAAGTTTCTTGCGAATTGTAACAACTGCGTATGACGTACACCTAATAAATAAAGATATGAGCTATCAAGGGACCTTGCGTTTGCAATCACTATTTATATTCAAGCTGTCTACTATTTTTCCTGTTGGTATCATTAACCATGTTTTTTTCACAAGTCCCCATGGAATTTCTTATTTTTTTGCCCTGCCTGCCTTTTACCATATCATAAAGTCTAGAATTGCGTATCAACAGACACTGCAAAACAAATTGAGAATTCCTTTTCCATTCTTCATTTCCTTTTCCTTCGGTTTTTTGATCATTGATTGAACCCATTGATGTGAGTATGTAGCAAAAGCAGACCGACTTACAACAACATTATAGCTCTATATTCTCCTTATTATCTTTGGGAATTGGAGTCAAAAGGATTCTTCTCCTAGTTCATCTATACGCGAAAAAAAACTGTTCAACAGCAGCCGTTGTAGTACGTATGTATTATCATAATATGATGTTCCAATATGAAGTGTTGTTGTTTGATGTGAATGTTATTGTAGAGGAAGTAATGCCAAAAAAAAGTAAAGATGGGAGTCTCTTATTTTCCTCCTCAGGAAACATTATGACGAGCAAGAGAAAGGCGTACTGGAAAAACAAGTTTTATGCTACATGAAAAACCTCCTACTAGCCAAGCCAAGTTCTCTTTGCGTTCTCTCTCTCTCATCTCATCTCACAGACTCCATCTCCAAGCTTGCACACAACATCCAACATCATCGCATCGCTCAGTTCACTTTTAGAACAATAACTTTTCTCCATCCAGAGATCCAGTATTCCTTTTTGCACAGAAAACCACTACCAATGTTCTTTCTACATTTTTTTTCATGCATGCCAAAACAGGCAAGTCTTCTTGTATATGATGCGTGATATGTGTATAATATGTATGTATGGGAAAGCTATTACAGCAATAAAAAATGTAAGTTGTAACCCTGACTAGTATGTTGTGTAATGTGTGTATACTGTTCCGTGTGCTCCCTTTTCCCAATATTTCTTTCTTTCTTTTTTCCTGGACTGCTTTTCCAGAAGCAGCAGCATCCGTGCATGATCATCATTGCATCAGCATCAAGCAGAAACGACTATCCAGTTTTTCATCCATCCAACGACGAATAACCAGGGAAAAAAGCATCTCTTCATGTATATGCATTATGTTCCGCTATCCAACGAAGAAAGATTGAAACGGGAAAAGCATGGATGCTGGATGATTTTGCTTTGTCGGGTTCTTTTCACTTTTAAGGTACAGGGAATATATATGAAGCAGGGTGAACGGTATGCCTTATTCTTCGTATTAGAGCCACAACACAGTGTATCCTTTCTATTATAATCAGTTTGTAACATCGTCAGCTTCCATCCTATTTTTTTATTGTTGGATTGGATGGAAAGTTGTGGCAGTGGAGCCCAGACACACAGTCAGACGAATGGGAAGTGTAAAGAAAAGAGGAAGGTTTTTGCTCACTCTCTCTCGCTCTCAAATTTCTCTCTCGGTGTTTTCATAGAAATAAATGTGAGTACATTTTGGTTTAAGCAAAAAATAAACGGAAGCTGTGTGTGTGTTTGTGTGTGTTACAGAGACGAGAAGAGTAAGTAAAAGAGAGAGAGAAATTCGCAGTTTTACATTAAAAATCTAGGAGCGGAGATCACTTTTACTTTTTCATGTAACTATTGCCATTGCTGTTTTTCTTCTTGGCTGTGGTTTTTTTGTACAAAAAGGGGAAATTTGTCAAGTGCCAGCAGAAAAAAAAGACAAGCACAAAGCAAATCCGGGATTCCACACACGTCAACAATATTGTGGCAAATAGGCATATACTTGGACCAGCAACTGCTTCACATCGCATGAAAAAACATTATACACACTTATGCAAGTTTTTTTTGATAAAAACTGAGCACATCTTCAAGAAGAGTACACAGCAGCTGGACTATCAAACTTATTTTTTCACTGGACAAACTTTTAAATAAGGAGCAGTGGAGGAGAAAAAAAATCCGAACATTTTCTCCCAACGTTCGTTTTTTTGATGGTGGGCCTCTGCTGGAGTTTTCTCAGGATCATTTTATAAAGTAAGAAAGGTGAACCGATCCAGATTCTTGTTTTCTTTTGTCACACAAGCAGACAGAGAATATATATTGCTTATTCATCACGTGTCCCATTACACTTCCTTTTGACTCATCATCATCATCTTAACAATAATACACAGAGCAATATACATATGTATATAGCATTACTTACATAAGAAACTATTCCTGTCATTTTTCCCTTGATTTATTTTTTCGAAAGTAGGACTTTTTCCTTTCCGATGTTCCATGTTTTACCCCTGTGGTATTTACATTACAAAATAGTCGTATTTATATTTTCAGTTCTCTCGGATTTTCAAAGAGACTCGCATTTTCTTCTCCGTTTTATCCTTCTTTGTTCCCATGTAAGCTTCAATCTTACATGTACGCGAGTTTTTATACATATAACTGTTCTAACTGGATTTTTTTTATGATAAATAAATAGTTGCTAATTTTTTTCTTATTATTTTAGTTTTTTTCTTGCTAATTACATACTTTGTTGAATACTGCAATAAAATGAGCTGCTAGTTGATAACCTGAGTGTGTGTGTCTGTGTTTGTGTGTGGTATGTAAGCATTCAGGTAAAAAAACTGCTTTATGCTCCTCTCGGATTGCTCTCAAGAGAGACCCTTGCTGCTGTTTAATGTGAAGCGTTAATCGCTGCTGGGTACTTACTTACGGCTTGTTGTGCGGTGTGATCTAATAACATAATGATATTAGCTAAAAAGAAGCTGGCGGTATAGCACTTACAAAGGGACCTACCTTTAGGATTAAAGGTGAATGTATATCTGTTTTTTGCAAGAGTATTTCTCTATCTGTGCATACTTACTCACAAAATACACATATACGTATACGTGTGGGCTGCCGTGGGCATCCAGGAGAATCAAGTAATTAACACGTAACTACAGCACTACATATACACAATACTTGGTAATTCTCTTTGTTGGCTTTTCTTTTCTTTAAAAATTGTAAAGCTGCAAGTAACACTATCTATCTATGAAGTAACACTTTAGCAAGTTCTCTATCTGCTGTATTTTTTACTGATTTACTTTTTTCCTAAATCTTTTACGTTTTTTGAAAAAGTGAATTTGTATAAAAGTACGGAATTGTGACAAAGATGATCCATTACTATTACCCAATTCAAATTTTTAGGTAAACGACATGGCTCGGTTTGCTTGCACGTTTCGTTGAATTTGATTTAGCTTTATGTGGCCTGGGCATATCTAAATTTCAACATGAATTTGGGACCCAAGAAATTGTCACATAAACATGCCTACAGTCTAACGAAACCAAAAAAGATTGAGGCGAGCGTAGCCTTACACCCGTCGATATTTTGCCTCACTTTTTGTCTTCCAACTACCAGGCGAATGTAGTTTACAATTAGCTTCCTTCACAGTTCCCAATATCCCAACATGTATTATTGCCTTGCATCCAATTCAAACTCAGACAGAGTGACAAAAAGGGGAAATCTAGCAAGAGAGATAGGTAAAGCCAAAGCAAAAGCAGTCGAGTTTCGAGAGCAGAGAAGACCACGAAAATCGAGGCGAAGAGAAAAAGAATGAAGTGGATTTACGTTGGAAAATGGTACCCGAGGCCGGTTGGTTTCGCCACTAAATTCCCATTTACTTTCCTGCAGTTCATTGCCTTTTAGTAGATAGGATAATGTGCTACGCAATTTGCGTCCTGTCAAAACTTATTTATTAACGAAGCGTCCACTCCACTACGCATGCTCCGAGTTTTCGTCATCGTCAATCTTGACAACGACAACAACAACTACATTTTATGCATGCAAGTGAAAAAGAACTCCGCAGCTTAAAACTAATTGACAAACCTTGTAAAAAAAATTAACAAGCAGAGTTGTGCAGCTGAATGCAAACATGTTGAAAAATGGCAAAATCGAGAAATGAAAATGGCAGCTATTTTGTACTGTGGCCATGTTTAAAAATTTATTGATTTTTGTAAAAATTATTGTAAAAACTTGACGGTATAATGTACTGTACGAGTAGCTTCCATTCCTATTTTTCAATTAGTACACGACGCAGAGTAATAAACAGAACAGAGCAGTAGAATGGAAGATGCTATATGGTGTAATGAGTGACGTTAAAAGGAAAAAGATTGCGCAGTCCAATTTTCGGATGCTGCTCTGCTGAAAGTAAAATAGGTATCATAGTCATCACTGTCTTTCGCACAATGAATTCACATTTTTATGAATCCATAAAACACGAGAATGAGTTGAAAGCTCCGCAGATAATACAGAAACATTTGACCGAGCTCATTTGAAACTTGAATTATCATCAAAGTATTTAAAACATACATATTCACAATTTATGCCAAAAAAATCAACGAAAATTGGAAAGTAACCGACACGCAGATAGAGATACAAACCGTCCACATTTCAAACGCCTTCTTTAAATTTATTTAAAGAACTGCGAACTCGATAAGTAATTATGCAGGCGCATGATTATAATTAATTGAATACATACAAAAAGTTTATGAGAGTGATTGGTTTATGTTTATGAATAAAATGCAGCTGATGTTTTACTTAACAGTCTGTGATTTAAGCATTAATTCAGCTCACTTCCGTCCATTTCTTTTGTATGCTGTGCAGTGGAATCTGTCATTGATGAAAAGATTGCTCAATTACTTGCAAACACTTTTTTCATTAAAATGAGGAATTAACGTTGCTTTATTAAATGCTCGTGCTTACATTTGGTGTAACCAAACTTTTTCATGAACATGCTTAACTCGGAATAGCCTGAATGCTTACAAGTTTTGACCTTAAGTCACAATGTAATTTACCAATTAACCAAGTCAGCAAACGATAAAGCCAAGTCGTAGACTTATCTCCAACAACAGTGTACCGACATGATATTATGTGCATTGTTTAAAAGTAGATGTCTTACACATTGTGGAAGGTTTTAGTCTATGCGAAATGTACGCAAAAAAATCTGTTTCCTAGCATATACATGAAATGAACAGAGATCAGCTTACACTAAAACTCATTGTGGCGTATCAGATTTTAAGATACATCATGGCAAATAATATAGAAACGTAATATGTGTGTACTGTGTACCTTGTATTTGTATAGTGCTTCCGTGCTGCTGAATTGAAGGGCTTCCTTTCAGACAAAATGACCAAAATAAGAAGGGGGATTCACTCTTGCGTTGCGTTCCCTGCAACAATCCAAAAGTACGGACTTATGTTATAGTATTTTAACTCATGACTGCATGCATGCATGTCAAATAGTAAAACTCACTCTTAAAGTCACAGTCTCAGTCAGTCAGTTTAGCAGATTCTCAAAATCAAGCTGTGATTTTTTACTTTTGTCGTTTCGTAAGTAACTCAAGATGAGTTGACTGATGGCATGGCATGACTTTTGTCCACACATGGACTCCCCTTCTCCCCCCACCAGTATTTCCACATATTGTTAGATAACTTGGTGAACACGCATCGCCATTTACATTCATATTTAGACATCACATCATGCACATGTACAGAAAATTACTTTTAAGAAATGTTGTTGCTCGTTTTGGTTCATTCACGTCATCATTGCTGGTTTCCGTTGTAGAAACTACTGCACACATCAAAAGAAGCTATATAATTATTTTGCATGGATCAAAACAATAAAAAATACTTTTAGTAGTGCAGGGACTGTGACTGCCTTCTTGCCAGCTTTACACATACATACTTGATTCTCGCCTTGTCACGATTTAAACACTAAAGATACCTACAATGTTTGGCTACACTACTTTACCACAGGATGTTTCATTGTTGTAACACAATCATATAAAATGTACAAACAGATTTGTCGTCGAGATGCTGAGAACGCGAAAGAGTATATAATATGACCACTATTTACAAAGTTTACTCGGCCAAGTAGGTATATATATGCAGGTTAATATGGTTGAAACTTTGTTACAATAATGTGTGGATTGTGGATACATTTAGAGAGTGTACCCTGTGAAGAAAATCCTAAGACTTGTAGACATGTATGAGAATTAAGTAAGTAGCAGTTAATGATATGATACTGCATAATTTATGGAGAACCCTAGAAGGAACCCTTCCCATACCATCCTCCCCATGTATTTCTTAGAGAATGAAATCCCTGCGCTTCATAGCAATAAGAAAACCATTTTATCCTACACCACTCATTCTACATCCTTTTCTCGTGAGGGCCTTCACTTTTGTTTCTCCCGAAAATTGCTATTTAGGGTACATTGAGATTTCGTCTTTTCAACATTGTTTGTTGAGAAATGGTACACATGGATTTCTATTACGTGTGCATTATTACTTCAATTTATAGCATGTATCATCATCATCACATTCAACATCCGTCTTTACTCGTAATATTGACTACATGCAAGGAAAACCAAAATATTATGCAGTCATCCTTTATGTCTTTTGTAAATTTTAAAACAGACTTTTATGCTCTTTTTTTAAATGTCCTTAGCACACAGCTCACATGTACAGGGATTTAATTATCGTCACCATCTTCCTCAAAAGTAAACGAAAATGAGGAGCAAATAAAAACAACAAGTTAAATGTCTTAAGGTGCTACCTGCTGAGCACATTTCTTAGACAGAAAAAAATCTTTTGTAACCATAAAATGCATACAACTATTTGCCATATTACTTTATAGAATATTGTGATGGACATGGCTATTTAATGCGTAACTACTATCTTGCATGATGCTGATAATCATCATCAAAAGAAAAAAAACACTTGCATCTTAAAAATGCACGTTCTTGATGTAACATGCATAACCGCTTAACAAGTTGAATTGTCTTTTGAGTCAGTAGATTTCTGTGCTGAATTGAATGCTGATTACCAACCACCATAACAACACCAGCAGCGTTAGTCTTGAAATATCATATAACAATATATGGTCTTATTGGTAACATTGACTATGATGTTAAAAAAAGTATGCACAAAAAAGTGTGCATTACGTTTGCTACTAACCAAACCACTAGCACATGTAATGGTAGTAGTGTGGTAAAGCTAGTAGTGCTTCTTACTTGGTATATGATAGTAAATGACGATGACGTTGATATTATGATATGACTGTGAGAATCTAGCCTAAAGCGAATCCACCATGAAATACCATCAAACAAGTGAATAGATTTTGTAGTAGTCAGTCAGTTTTAAGTGAGCAACTGAATGAGACACAACAGGAGTCGTTGCTCACGTTTGTTGTGGTCTTCATTTGTCGTGCATGCATACATATTATTCCATAATAGTAAAATATCCATACTTGAAATAATATAACATTTTGAACGATTTATTTTTTGTTGTGAAATTGAATTGTTGTTGGGAACTGAACGTGTTATATTGACTGGCAATTGGTAGTAAAAGTGTTGTCATAGTCATAACAGACATAGTAATTACATTGGACTACATTGTATGTACTTTTAGCCTGAGAGTTAATGAATCACAGTTTAGAAAAAAGGAATCTCTCTGCTACATCGATTCCAATCATCAATTAGCAACTTGTATTTGTACTAAACTAACGCAAGTTTCACTACTTGTCTTGATAAGTTGTACACACTTGATTGCTTACTCAAAGTGAGAGTCAACTTGAAGAGAGTGTCAAAGGATACAGGACACGACGGAAAAAGAGAAGCTCCTTCTTCCTTTTCTTATACAATAATACCTTGAACAACAAAGTGAAGAAGTGATAACACAAGAGATACTGATAAATGTGAAGAGATTATAAGGCACAAGGCGACAATAATAACAAGTGTACTACAATTTTGTTACGTATGCAAATGATGGTGAGTGCATAGAACGAAAACAACAGATCAGGGCACTCAGGGCAAGGACAAATTACAACAAAGAAAAAGTAGCAAAAAAGGTCGTATATAGCAATATAAATGCATAATATATGTTCCCTTACTTTCGGATGGTGTGAAATCCTCGTTGTTGTGTAACTCAAAAAACTTTCCATAACAGGTTGCATTATTGCAATTTAATATAATTTTCCCTGAAGGAATAAAGTATTAAGTACAGAGAGAGAATTCGAAAGAATATTTTATGATTGACAGCTTGATAGCATATATAAAAAATAGTGGGCAATTTTTTATGCATTATTCTAAGAACCATACAATTACACTTCTTTGTACTTTGAACATCATAAGCCGTTCTTGGAACTGGAAAGCCTTTTCCCAGTGAAAATTTTAATGTATTCGTGTATGTATGTGTGTTAGACACACTTTGTATGCAACTTTTTGAGAACGTTTCCTAGATTTGCAGACACTGTGAGCTTTGTCCAACAACATATTATATGAATTTGCGTATTTCATTGCATTAGATTGCCTTTCTACGGATTCTACGCTTTCACTAGCAAATGTCAGAAGAGTTCGCAATAATAATTCGTGAGTAAATAACAAGTTATTTTCAAACAGTTAAGTGTAAGAACATTATTTACTTTTGCAAATCACCAGCAACGTGACCAAAAACACAGACTGATCTAAAGCTTTTACTTTTACATATATATGTAATGTATATTTGCTGGAAACGTGTATTTTTGTGATATTTTAATCTAAAAAGTTGATAAACACACATTACAAGTAAATATTATTCTGAGACCTGAACTGAAGTGCGTTCGCAAATAAACAGTAGCAACTTAACATTGAGGAGAATACAGTTTAAAAGTAAAAAATATCTATACCGATACACCGACCTACCGACGCAATAAATTGGAAACCGTTTTTTTCATTCAATCGAATCTTTTGTTTTGCTGGTAAGTCTGATAATATATTATACTGCATATCTGACATCGCATTTTTTATTTTCTGCAATAGAAACACTAAAAACATACTTTGTATACACTTTGAAGAGATTACCGACAAAAAATATACCGTTGCTTCCTAATAAGCATGCATGATAAACTGCATTTTATATTTAATATCAAAGCTGACGAAGGAGGAAGATGCTGCTGTACAACCGACCCGATTTTATAGCGAGATGTTGTTGTTGTATTGCATGTTTCACGCTATGCTACAAAAATGCAAACTTATTTCGGTAAAAAAAAAAGTTTATACATTTTTGCAACGCAAAAATTAACATAACTGGCATCAGCCTACCGGCTTTCCTGGTCGTTCCAATAGGATAATGCCAAAATGTATGAACGAACGAACGGGTTTGCACTTTTTTTTGCAGGTTACTTTCTTGCGTTGATTTTAAAATCACGAGAATAGAAAGATCATGAAAATCTTGGGTGAATTCAATAGCATAAAAATACATGCATATAAAATATAAATAAAAACCAGTGTAAAGTTATGCATGCAGTAAAATCTTCTACGATCTGTTTAAGAGATGGTTGACTTGACTTTTCAAAAAGGAAAAAAATGAAGATGGAATTTTTTAAAGAAAAAAACATGGTGATGCTTAAAGCAGATATACATACGTAAAAATCTGACGGTGAATTCATCTTGAATGAGTGAGTTCTCAATTTCCCTTAAAAAGTAAGCAGGTTGTGCGAATTTATACACTCTGTTTATGTGCCTTGACATTTTCTTCATTAAGAGCTTTGTCATCATCATCATCAAAAATATAGACTGCAAAAAATCGGAAAAATTCACTGGTCTAAACCAACCTACTTCTAAATATTTATGCACCGTCACTGAAACATTATATTACACTACTGTTTCTGCTGTTGTGCTGTCCTCATTTCATTTTTCCTTAAAAGTGTGAAGTAAGCATTTAAAATCCCGACAAATATAGTCTTTAAAAAAACAGTACGTAAAAAGATTTAAGCGAAATGTAAATAAATGCTATGCAAACATGCAGACATTTGCACATGTAGGTGAATCCTTTTTCATGTGCTTAAGTAAACACTATTTGTCTAGGATTCACAGCAGGTGTAACTGTGCCAGTTGATGCATCTTTTTGTTTTTAAAACATTAATTTGCAATTTTGTTTTTAAAAACAGACATAAAAATCGTTTAGCCATTTCAAAATTAGGGTTAAAAATGCTAGGATTTATGCAATAGAAGAAAAAAAACAAAAAAACAATGCAATTATATGAATTATACACCTAAACTTAATGCTTTAGTAATCAAAATGCATCTTGTACATAATACGTGTAATTATTATGACGGTGAATTGAATCCACATCTTTAACAAAAATTGTATTGATGCATAATACAAAGTTATTTAATAGCATATAATCATGATAACTAACTATTTTAGTTGATTCTATTCACTAAATACTTTTATAGCTTATAGAAAACCGTTATCTGATATAGTGTAATCAGTAATCATGGTAGTCTCCACGCACATCGAATCTCTAATACTTGCACGAGTTGCACGCTCGCTATTGATGTAAATATTGAAAATTACGGATGATATGGTAAAGAATATTTTTATTTGTGGAAGTCTTTTTTTCGTTTTGTCGTCACTATAATTAAAATAAGTCTTTTATTCACCATTATGCAAAGACATAGATCACTGAAACTGATTAAATTTTAATGGCTAGTTTGCGGAAATGTAACATGATAGCAGTAGCCAATTTAATGGAGAAACAAGTATTAAATCGTAACCATGTGTGTGACTGAAATGCACCAACCATCTTACTCTCTCATTCACACACAAAAGTAAATAATACTCTAAGGTTACGGCTAATACATTGAGAACTACGTTTTTGTCATGATCCATTTCTGTAAAAAATGGGAATGTTGATGGAGATGAAATGGAGCTGTGATAAAACTCAAGATGATCATTATTATCATCATCATTATTCTCGTAGTTGCACATGATGTGCACAACGTAATGTCACAAGAAACGGTCATCATGAACATCCAATTCCACACATATCATCATGTCCAGGCAATCGTGCGTGACATTTGTTATATGACGAGATTAAGTGTAAATGAGTGGATTTTTTGACGCAATCGTTCTGACGACATGACGAAAATCCTGATGGATGCATCGTGGAAGTACTAGATACACTTTTGGTAGCGTGTTCTAGAGTTCTTGCATAATGTCCCACTATCTGTCATACTCACATTTCGCTTCTCAAAAAATGCCATGTTTTGACCATAGTCATTGCCACAAACACGATCATTATCATCATAATAGCTTTATCGCTTAAATCTGTCCTGGAAAACATTAAGCAGGAATTGGAGCGTAAACCACAGATTCTCGTTTAAAACTGTGTGTACAGCTAAAATAAAATGTACGCAAAGATATTTCGGTACACGTTGAGTCACCCAAAACACCAGAGAAGCATCCTCGCAGCGTACTATATAACGTCATAATTGACGCCATGTCTCTATATGCTTCATTATGATTCGCAAGATGAAACTAAAGTGGAACAAAAAATGTTTTGTTTGTGTTTCGTTTTGCAAGTTGATTGACTCATGTGGTGTCTCTGGACTTACTTCTGTTTGTATATCCCTTGTTATAGTCAACATTGCTTAGCCTGACTTTGGTGAGTCAACAGATAAAAATGTGCATATGTGTTGTATGTTGTATAACTGGATGGATGACTGGGACTAAATGAACGAGCAAATATTGACAAATTCCTTCACTGAAGAAGTAAATAATCATTTGCCGAATCTTGTATGCTATAAACTGTAAACTTTGATGAATTACTACTACAGTATTTTTTTGCACAAAGTATTGCATGTATTGACCTCCTCTAATCATCTATACTCTGCGTCGCATCGTCGGCTCATTTTGGTTTCAAACGGTTCTTTAAGCAAATGTATACAACATAAAAAAAGTGTAGTACAATAGCAAAACGTCAGCAGTAACATTTTATGCCTCAAAAATAGATAAGTTACTTCCTGTATTTGATGTTGATGACATCCGTCTCTCCACTCTCCACTACCACCGTGCTTTACACAAAGCATTAAAATATGCTTTAATCTATTTCTAGTACACATTCCATTCTTTTTTTTGTAAAAATTTGGCCTAGTGTCGTTTAACAATACTTCTATGTCATGTTTTAGCTGTCGGTGGAGTGATATAGTAGTGATTGCGTATTCTGTTAATGTTGACATATTATTTTTTTAGCTATTTGTTGTGCTCGCCATTTGGGTTCATTAGTTGTGTACTTTATGACATTTTTAACAAAAAAAGAGCAGAAAAAATGTATGGTTTGCATAGAATACAACGCTTTATCGTGTCCCATGTCACATTTTTGGGGAAATCGCTCGGTGTTAAATTATTTGTGTGGATAAGGGTACCTCAGAAAATGTAAAAGTGGAACAAAAAGAGGCAAAAATACAGTACAGGAAAAAATATTACATGAAATTGGCAAGATGAATGCATGTTTTTTCCTCTCTTTTATTTACCACATCACCAGGGAAATACCACGAAAACCTTAAACGTTATGTCCCTTCAATCCTCCTTCCCAAACCATACGAAAATCTCTACGGTTTCTTACATAAATAAACAGCAGGGATACCGTTGAAAGGGAAAGTACAATGACACATGTCAAGTTTAGTGTGCTGTTTATAAACGACCAATGCATATTTGAAATTTGAACACATACATGAACTATGTTTTTTCTCAATATTTTTTTTTTGCAAAATTAAAAGGCATACCACAAAAATTTCCGCATACATTCATTTGATTCATTATAAACCTTTTATCTTTACAATTTATCATCATCCTCATCAAGGCTGTTATTGAATTGCATTCTCTTGTTCTCCTATTTTGTAGATCACCCGTACAAAATAACTTTCCCTATTTCCTGGTCTTTCATTTCTGACTCCAAATATGCACTTTATATTTTTTGAATTTAGCCTTGTTGTATTGGATATTAAGCCAGCAATGCTTAATTATTGCCATTGCAAATCTCAAATATAGTCAAATTAAAGCTCAGAGTATAAAAGTTTTTTGTTTGTACTGCAATCCTGATTCTTCTACTTCACCACATTATTTGGGATTGTAATTTTAAGCTCTTCCTCCCAAGCTCAAAAACGAATAATTAGTGGAATCGCATAAAAGTTGAAGTGCAAAAAGGTAAAATCCAATGACCTTTTCTTGTGGTGTCGAAAAAAAGGTATGGTCAACCCGTGCAACACTTGGTGAACCGTGTACCAAGTTATTACTTGTGTTACATATTCATGTGTGCCGGTAATTAACGCATAAACATCACAATAAAATAAATACGTTCGGCTGTATTGGCTATAAAATATTAAGTCTAAATTATACTGTGATTGTGTGACTCGAGTTGAACTCGAAATTTTTACAACATAAAAAATAAGCAAACCAAACGAACGCAACAATAAACAAGTAAGCATTTCCTGAAAGCTAGCTTTGCACATAAATTGTTAAAACTTTACATGAATTGAATACGAGTTTTACTATAAATAACAAGTTTAAAAGGCAAATACTTTATACATATTTATATGCATTGTAGTTATATACATGCACAAGAGATCATAATTTATTAGTAGCTATGTATATTCATACTGCATATTTGTTAGTGGGGAGGGGATTCGAAGGGATTTCAGAGGAATGCAAATGTTTTTTTTTATATATTTGAGCCTGTGCTGTTGATATTATTAACTTCCACCAGGCTGACGGTGACGTTGACGACTTATTACACAGCAACTAACTTTTTTTGCGAACTTTTGTGGTAGGTATGAACTAGGCGTATAATACACTGCTATTAAAGCTGTTTGTAAAGTTCAGAAGCGAGATAGCCAGCATGTCAATAATTCATTGCAAATAGGTTTTGACATTGACTTGAGCTAAAACTGAGACTAAACATTTTTGTACATGGTATGTTGCTGACCATGCATATTGTATAATACATAGTTACATTTTTGCAATACATATTGACAGTCATTCAGTTAGCATTGAAATACTATTCTGAAATATCACAATGTTATTCTTTACTCATGACATGACGCTTTATGACTCCAAGACTATAAAAAATACTTTGTACGCTTCAAAGCAGTCAGAAGACAAGACAATATAGAATAGGCATATTTTAGTCATCAATGTTTCAAATATGAAATAAAAAAAAACATGTAAAGTTCATGTTTCTATTTATGTCTGAAGGTGGAGGAATCCCATTTGGATTGCATGTTATATTCGTAAAGGTTTGAAATATTATGAATATTCTTCACATTTTTTGAAACCTTGTTCAATTCCATGGGCAATGGATCATGTTGATGGTGATTATGCTAATCGTAATGGTGGTCTTGGTTTGTGCTCAAGGTGAAACTGATTGTGACTGACTACGAAATGCAACTCTGATGGTGAAGGTGAACGTAATCCTGGCTCACTTGTGAACGAAGGCATTGACTTCTTGTAGCGATTCTGAAAAAATAAAAAATAAAAATAGTAATTTTGATATTTTCCCATGTCGTGTGTGATGAGGAGAATGAAATAGTATTCAATTCGTTTTAAATTTCAATACATCCTTCATTTTTGTATTAATTTACCTTACCTTCCTCCAGGCTTAGCTGCACAAGAGAATACATCAATAGCTAATTAATGCATCTAATAAAAGAGCGCACTTAAAAATGCGACACGAATATTTCAGTTTGTGGTAAATTAATCATATCATTAAAGTTGTTTTAATTGCATTTTGCAGCTTGGGAAATCTGGAATGCATAATTAATATAGTGATGTTAGAAGGAAAATACCGATCCCAGTATGCTTCCTCTTTTTCATACATTTATGTGTCTGTCTTTTAAAGTGTTGCACTACAAATGTTTATTCATGATTGTCATGATTATTGAAATAAGAAGGGCATCGTCCAGTAAGTTATTGCTTTATTGCCTGTCTTACGTGTAAATCACAAAACAACTTGATTTCAGGAAAACTTGTCAAGGACTAGCTGGACATTTGAATGGTAATGTTTGACTTTGACACTTACGTGAAAGCTAGCAAAGCTAAGAATTTTCAGAAACTAGTGTCAATTATCACTAATTTAATACTGAATACTTCTGTTTGTCTTTCTTTTAGCAATGTTTGCTAACAGCTATAGTTTAGGGAAAACAAAAACAATGAGCAACCGAAAAGTATTTTGCTTTCAAATGGTATAACGATGTTAGTCATAATGAGTATCATAATTAATGGTTGTTGTTCTTGTTTGGTTTGTACTATATGCATGTTAGGTACGGATAACATTACAACTTTAGACCATTTGAGATGTGTGTAATTTTCTAATAAAATTTTAACAATAAAATTTAACAACTTAAAAAGGGGTTTCTACTAGTTGGTATTGTTAAAGAAAAATGAAACCGATCATTAAAATTAGACGCTCAGTATTTTCACTCTTCACTACACATTATGTGAAGTGGCTGTGTATAAATATGTAGCATTTTTTGTCAGTGTGTAGTTTCTCATTGTTACCCCATGCCCATGATTGGAAAAGAAAGCATTGCAAAAATTACAATTCAAAATGGCACTTAAACATTATCCTCTTTAAAATTTATAGCAGGCCAGTAGAACATTCGGTTTATTTCACAGCGTGTGCCCAAGCGAACATTTTTAGTGAAATTTAGCATTATGCGACTACGTCACGTAGTAAACTGTCAATACAAAAGAATAGCAATAGCATTCATTAATTGTTCGTTGAGTCGCCAAGATAACAATCTTATATGCAAATTTCTACTTGCAATAATAAAAATTGCAATCAAGCGAGGAAAAGGAAATGCATTTCGTAGTTGGTTGACTTGGCACACTTGCAGTGTTGGAGTTGGAACCCCTCATCGGTAGAGATTTTTTATGCATTTGATGTCAGAAAGGATATGTGTAAAAGTTAATCTTCAAAGAATGAAGAAATTGAACATCATCATTAACAATCAAACTAGAAAACATCATCTCAAAACACTTTCATTTTTCGTACAGTAACTAAAAAATACCTTTTTTTTGCAGGACTGGTCCTTTGTTAAATTTTTGAAGGATGAAATGTTCTAACAATGACTTGTAATCGGATTGTGTTTTACGTAAAAATTCGTTACGATACGATACGACACCTGTAGTTAATTACAGAAATGGCTTTGTTAGAAGATTAATTATTTACGGGGTAAAAGCCCTTTAAAAACAATTCTAAAGTTAATAGCTGTCGTTCTTATTATCTAACAATAATCGTTTTCTCTTCTTTTAATGGTGTTCTTTATAGCTCTTAAATTACTTTTGGATGAGACTCTCTCCTCAGTCGCTGTCTTTTTTGATGCTCATAAAACTCTTTTCGCCACCTTTCCAATGAATGGTTTTGGTAAAGCGAGAATATAAAAGCTGCACAATCATCACCATTTTTTTAGCACTTACAATCCATTCGAATACAATTTGGTTTTAGAGTCATTACAAAAATTAATTATAAACCACATCCATTTACCACCGTCATCTTATTCGCAGACGATGAATTTCATGTAGAAAGTAGAAAAATTATATATTCGTTTTTTAACATTATGATTTGAAAAATCCAACGCTCATCCTTTCTTCTTTCAATGTAATATATGTAAGTTAAAAAATGACATATGAGCAAAGAAAATGAACAAGACGAATAGGAATGTGACAGAATTTGAAAATAATTGTGACTTGTGAAGAAAATTACACATACCGTAATTTTTTTCAGGGGAACAAGAAAATTGCATATAAAATGCTTCCTTCTAGCATTTATACCAGCAAGATTGTCACTTAATACTGGTAGTTGTGGTAGACGCGCAAAGGAAGAGAGGGACGAGACTGTTCATATTTATTTAATGTACCGTTAAAATGAACTACTGAATAAAAATATATACGCGCATAAAAATATATTCTACGCAACCAGCATATAGACAGCAGTAAATCATCAGCACTAGCATGGCAGACAAATAAGTCACTGGTCGTTGTACGATTTTCAGGCATCCATATCCATTCCCTTCATCTTTTCTCGTGTAAGCTATCAGCAAGAAGGCAACTTCTAAGTTGTTGTAAAATTAAGTGAATTACATTATAGTTTGCAATTACGACTACAACGATAGATAGAGGAAAGAAAAGCTCACACTAACTCAACACTTATATCAATGGCGGATCCTCCTCCTCGTCATCATCCTCATTTAAAAATTTATGCCTCATTTTTACCAGCTTCGCTCATGTTCAATGCGTTTGATGCACGATTATTATGGTCTTTGTCGCCTCCTTCAACAAGTCAGGGTTGTGCATGTGTACATTGCGAATACAACTTTATTTACACTTCAACTCATAAAATTTTTGTGATTTTTTAACGATCCCCTCCTTGTATCCTCCTTCCTTTGTTAACGAGAATTGCTACTGAAGCTTGTCTGCAATTAGGGTGATCTGATCACCATCTCAGGGAATGCGCACATTTAATAACGCAGAGACTTTAGTCCACAACGTAAAACAACACGGACCTACGTCAATTAAACTCGGAGTAAGTAGAGAGGAAACTAGCAATAATGAGCCTTCGTGCGCTATAAATATATTATTACCTTGTCTCCATTTTACCGTCCTATTCTCACCTCAATCTGCTCTAAGAAGTATGTATACACATGTGCAAATTTCAAAATTGTATTTCCACTTGAATAGTTCAAAAAATTTCACAGGTGTTACAACCATCAATTATTTTTCATAAATCTATTTATGCATCTATTATAGTTTTTAATTTTGTTCACTAGTCTCACAGACTCGATAAAAATTAAGTTCCTCATATCATCCATGAATATTCCTTTTTTAAACAAGCGATACCAAATAACAATATTGTTTCTTGAAAAGTTCGTTTGCTTCCTCGTTCCGTCTCTTTATGCTTAAGATGGTAACTGAAGGCAAGGTACAAAACAAATTGCTATTTTATTACTATGGCTTTGATGCTAATAGCCATGAATGTATATACTTTTGTGCGTGTTAGAATCTCAAATCTCACTCTCATCATGTCACGACGGAAATCGGCACAACTATAAGATGCATCGTGTCAATGAATACGCTAGTACATATCTTTATTTTGTGTAAGATCTTTAATTCCTTTTCTGTATGTGTACCTAAAGGCACTGCTGCTGATCACAGATCAATAAAGTATGCTTGCCTGTTGTCAGTTTCGCTGAATGGTAATATTTTTTGCAAGTGTTCTTCGGTTGCTTTGCAAAAAAATTTATTTTTTATTGACTGCTGTAACGTAACGCAACGAAGAGAAATCGTCTTTTCGTAACACAATATAATGATCATAATCGTCAACTGCGACTGTACCATAATCTTCGGCAAAAAAAAAAAAAATGTAATGCATACATTTACACATGTGGCATTTAAATCGAGTCCCCATCACCACCACATCGCCATGATCATCTTCAAGGAACATGTCAAGAGACTCGCCACTTAAAAAAATATATACATATGCATAATAGAACGCTGATGTGGTGGTAGGTTACGTTATTTGAAGCATAATGTATTTATGTATGTGCATTTTGAGATTTGAAAAAGTAGCCTAGGGCTTTTTTTGCAAAGATTGCAATAACGTAATCTGAACGAAGACTTCTTGTCTCTTGATGGTAGCACACTGCACGACGATGAGATGTGGAGAGTTAAATTTTAAGACAATGTATCGGGATATGGTACGAGGGAGTTCATTGTAGATTACGTGTTTTTCTGTAATACAAATTTTGATTGAAATAAGCGATATTGCACATAGCGATAAAAAGGCGCACATACAATAACAACAGGCAGGCCAATGCTGGTAGAAATACAAATATAGTCACCAGATTTCATTTACTCTGTAAGCCGAAACAACTAGAGAAGCAAAGTTCATAAAAAAAATTGTTCGAAGACATAACGTACATGCATAAAATATATAAGTATCATTGCTCCTTCCAAACTTTTTCGTCTTTATTAAAATCATGCATGCATACAAAGAGCAAAACATCATACGAAATGCGAATAAATACCTTTCGTGCGTTTTAATTTCGTTTTTTTTCTGCATGACAGTAAGAAACTGAAAAAGAAGACAAACGACACGGATGAATGAGCATAAAGTAAGAAAAATATGAGGATGTATTTTTAGTTTTGTCGCTGTCAGTAGTATTTTTTTAATGTGAGAACTGAGAACGTGTATAAAATGAGTGCAACGGTGCAACTTTAATTGAAATGCAACAATGGGAAGTGCTCTTTTTTCTTAAGTAGTGTTGCGTTGCATCGCGTTGCACTACTATCTATCAGATATGGTCCCATTGTACACACACTCTCAATTTAAATTACGTGTGAAATATTCTGTAGTAAAAAAGTTATATATAGACCTAATATAGGTATATGTATCAGGAAGGGGAAAAAATCTAAATTGTTTTTTTAAGATATAAAGAGAGAGCGTCAAGTAATGAATAACTAAATAGTCTTTTGTGAGTGCCCTGCTCTCAACTCGTGGTTTTTTCAAGTGGCCGATTGATATACAGTACTTATTGTAAATTGCATATATAAATATCAACATCAACAATAGCAACAACGATTATAATTACTGCATTTGTATTACAAACAAGAGCTCATGGTTTCCTCCTTATGTCTGTCTATGGTTTGTTGAACGAACGCCATACAAAAATGAAATTGCAGCTATGCAATCAAGAAATTATACAAATAAACTTGGTACTATGCCAGAAATATTAATACTGTCTGTCTAGGTTTGACTTTTGGATTTTGGTTTAAAATCATGTTTGACACTGCATTGCTCAAAAACTAATTCTCAATTCAGATCAATTATGTTTTTGATCATTTGTATTTGCTTTTGGTACCCCTTTTCTCTTGTGTTTGTTTAGATTAATTGTGTGTCTACCAATATTATAAATAAAAATCTAGCAAAAGTCATTAACGTTGATTTATGCCATGCCAACCGACCTGTCTTCACCACTGAACTAAACCACTGTCCCTTTTTATTCCAATTCTTAATTTTTTATCAATAACATTTACAAAGATCATCGTGACCACCAAACCAAACCACTCAAATTATGTACAACAGACCTAGTGTTAAATGATGCCATCGGAGCACAAATATTATGTTCTGATTGTTTTTGTTTTGGCTAGCACACATATTATTATGTTTACATACCTAGATACGTATGCATGAATACCTTTTCGATATGATGCTCAGGATATTTTGTGATCTGATAGATAATGAATTCCATTCCGATTGAATCTAGTACCAATTGTTGTAATATAATCTTTTATGATATGTTCGCTGCAGAACTTTTGCCACACTTTTGCTGGCTATGCTGTTTTGTCATGTTTTTACTTGTGAAGCTATTTATCATGATCCCAGTCACAACGCAAGTATAATTATTTTTGCTTACATTGCAACTGCGATCATAATAGCCACCAATATACTTTGGTTTTTATAGTATGAAAATTCCAACAACTCGACTCGACGTGCCAGTTTTTGTCTATTGATATCAATAATATGCCTGTTTTTGTATGAAGGATTTTTTTTTAGATCATAGTCATCCAATCCAAAATAAAACACCATATTTTGCTTTTATTTTGGTTTAGATCTCACTTTCGTACGTTCACTTGTTCATTCGATTTCGATATAATGATGTGCGCCTTTGTCGTTTTTTTTGGCATGACGCGACATAATATACACGATAGCGTTCGGTCGGTCGGTCGGTCGGTGGACCACCAAACCACGATTGATAATTTCGCACGATGCAGCAGAACAGGAGCACCTTAGCGTGAACGTCATTATCATTAAATTGCCATCCAATAAAAATGATGTGTTATCAAATAATGAAGCACAAAAGGCTAGAGACACTTAACGATGTTGCATACGTCTCTTAAGTTTCATTAAAATGATAATGGCGTAATAATAACAATACAATTTACTCATTCTGTTGTCTTTTTTTTCATTTTCACCTGCTGCAAATCAAATCATCACAAAAATACAGATTTGTAATTTTGCAACTGTTTAGATTTAATACATTGTCATATTTTTTTACATTGGCATTCTTAGCAGTTTTTCATCTTTTTTTAAAATTGTACACTTTTTTTGATAACTATCACACTAACCACAGTAATCTCATCGTAATGTTCAGTTTCTCTTTTTATGAGTGGCAACTGGCAATGACACTACTTAAATGGGTGAAATACACAGCTGATGACATGCAAAAACGTGTTCACTTTAAAATAAAACTGACCATCTTCATTTTTTACAGTGGTTTGGTTTGCTTGCGAAAAATTGGTACCGCTTTTCTTGGTCATGAAAAACTACTTTAACATAACAACATCATCGTTTTTTTGTTGATTTTCATACGATGTGATACAAGAGATAAGTACAAAGTATAATAGTAAAGAAATACAGCTGCATATTATCATATATTTAGGTATACACTAGTTATTTTTTCAACATTGAGCACTACTTTGCGCTTCTAGCTCCTTGCCAAAATATTTTCGTATGCTCCACTCTCAAACAAACAATGAAACGAGAGTGTGAGTCCTAGAAAAAATGCGGAGATAACTGGTGGTGTGGTAACCTAACAATGACCAGTGGTTTTTATAGTGTCTTTTCTAAAAAGCAACCCATGTCAACTACAGTATACAGTAGTAAAACTATTACTACCATGTTCACTTTTGGTCCTCAATTTAATCCTGAGATACGTGCTGCATAGAAAAGATGCTTGTTGGCACGGCAAAACTATCATCTTTGTCACTTTGTGTGATGCCTTTGGATAAGACATAAATTATTCACAAAGCAGAATAGAACCACACACTACTACTGATCCTACACGACTCAAGAGGGATGCAGAGATGTAGTCATCTAGCCTAGCAACTGCTGGTTTGGTTTGTCCCGAAAAATAAAAAGAAATTTGCAAAATCCCAGTCACAATCCAATCTCATCGTGTCATTCTCCGTTTCTCTCGTTATATTCATTGTATTGTTATTTTTTGCTTGCATAGATTTTTGCAACAAAAGCGGTGGTGGTGGGATGATGAGATTGGCAATCTAAATCAACTTACCTGATAAGAAAGACTGCGTCTTTGAGAAAACAGAGGAAAGAAATGGGTATACATATACTCAATAGATATTTTTTGCAAAACGAAATGCAAGTTTTTGGTTCAGAGGAATAACAACATCTGTGCCAAAAGAAGATGGAGAAAAAGACAGAAAATGAAGTTGAAGTCAAAGGCAAGATTATTATAACAATAACAACAAAAAAGCTGAAAGCAGTCACCTACTTCATTTATTACATTACCGAGAATGAAGGAAGAAGAATTGAGCCGAGATTTGTAGAAAAGTAGACAAAACTTTTTGTTCGCCTATTTTTTTCCAGCAAAGTAATAATAAAGATGAAGAAGATGTTGATGACGGTGAAGGCTCTACTACACTACTTTATATGCATAACGTTTATTATTGTGATATTGCATTATTATTTTATGCCTACCACAACTTTTTCATAATCATCATTCTCATCTTAACGTGACAGGCAGACAGGTACTAGGTACACAGGTATTATATTAGTAAAAAATTCAATGTTTTCTACACATGTTAAAATAGCACTGGATTCATACAGTGTTGAGCCCATGTTTATATATGAATTTCATACATATGTACCTGTTTTTGCCTACCGTCACCATCATCACCAAACTAATCAATCTAGTAAAATGGCAATACATAGATTGTGATTTGATCGTGAATGCGAATTTGTGTGAGCGACGGTGGTTTTAAGAATAAATCTGGTTGTAATGGAAAATAGAATGTATAGAAGTATACCTAAATGCACATATTCAATAAATATTTTGCTGCGCAGATGGATGCACTGTAATCGAGTGTAATAAAAAATGAAACAAATTTATCATGCTGTTTAGAACTCGAATTCTAAAGAATACTTGTTATACACGCCAGATTTCATATTCATTGCTAAAATGTCTAATAATATACACGTACGTAACCCTTGTGCAGGGGCAGGTATTGTGCACAACATAATAATTATATAGTACTTAATAATAACAAGTTGAGTAACTGCACGTTATACTTTGAACTCCACACTCAAATCCAAACTTAAGCACAAAGCACGACGACAAAAAAAGCAACAAAACGTGAGTAGAACTGATAATAATTTGTTATGGAGAATGGAGGGAGAGAGAGAGAGTGCTATTCATTCTAATATATTTTAGCACAAGTTCCAGAGTTGGTTGTGTTGTTGTTAAGGAACAAAGACCATCATCATCGCATCGTTGAAAGGAGAAGAGGAGCAAATTAGGCTGTGTTTTTCTGCAACGCGACGAAGGAATAAAGCTTTTCGGCTTGTAGATAACCTTCCAAGATCACCTTCACTAGACATTCCAAACAAAACTGACTGAGAGTCGTTAAAAAGACAAAATACGATTATGGGTGACTGGTGTTAAACAAGGCGATAGCTAAAACTATCATTATGTCAGCGTAAGACCCTCTTTTTAACTTGATGATTATGACATGACAAAGAATGAAGTTGGGAATATAGAATACAGACTGGAGAGACAAATATTACTGCAATGATGATGTAATATGCGATATGCGAAAATGCACACTTCATACTTTAAAGCCCCAAGCTTGTTGCTATTGCTTGTAAGCTTTTCTGCCCTTTAATGGTAAATTGATTTCAGATTGTGCAAACTTTGAATATAATATACGTTGTGTTATTTTAGCCTATGTATTGGATTCAATATGCTGTACTTGTTCCAACGTTTTCGAACTTGTTTTACGGTTTTTAGATACGCATTTATTTAATTTTAAAGGTTTGACAAGCATAACGCCAGCTTGAAGTGAGAACTGTTACCTTCTTTACCTAGCTATTCAATAACAAAGAGATAATAAGACTCCAGGACAAGGACTCTGTACAAAAGAAAGAGTTTGAAAGACTTTAGCTACTGTATCAATGATCTAAAGCATTATCATGACATAATGATCACCTTCACCTACGATGTCCTCTCTGCCTTCTATATGCCCAAATGCAAGTATCACGTTCCTCCTCTTGGCATGCCATCGTTTTCATAGAATTTCGTCTTAGATTTTTAAGTCTTAAGACAATTGTCTCTTAATAGCTTCTGTTTGAGTTTCACTAACAAAAAACTTTTAAACATTATTTTATATGCAAGTTTCATCCGAATTCTACAAAGCATACTTACATAATTTTGAAAAGTTGAAATTATTAATTATCCTTTTTTGCTAGCATTTCCTTGAAATCTAGCCTTATATGCGTAAAGTTTCATTAATCGGTGTAAAATAAACCATAAATAAATAATTCTACAACATTTTATGTCAAAACGATGCGCACACTTTGTACTTTACAGCAAGACAACGCCCAACAGTTTTACTTGTTTTTTTTAAACTTTGCCGTTCTTCGTGCTCTTCGTCGATGAAATAATGATTTTAATATTTCAAAAAGCAACAAAGTTACCAAAGAGGAAGAAATTTAATTACGAAACTTTTCAAATTGTTCACTTTTTACCGTTTAAGAAGCACAACTATTTTTCATAGTTTACTTTAAATTAGAAGCAGAAATTTAACAGAGCAACTCAAGGAGAAATGGAAATACACAGATATTATGTATTAACACATGCGGCAAATAAATAGGAGAAGACGAACAAATGGGGTTAGTAGTGCTGCACAAATATATTCTTTTCATTCATCTTCGTTCCGCAGAAACATCTACTTACTCCACCTTTATTTTCATTACTTGGTTGAACACTACTCCTTAAGTTACTACGGAAGCAAGAGACTTTGCTTTGCAAAGAATCCCCAAAAATATATTTTATATTACGAGGGAGTGGAAAATCGCAATCTCTAAAAGCATAAATACATAAATAAACACTTCATCTTATATTTTGTTGTAAATGCGAAACTATCTCGTTTCAGTGCCTTTTCAGACTTGAATGTGTACATAGTACGCATCCGTTTTAAGAGGAAAAACAAAGTTTAGTTAATGAGCAAATGATGTTGACGAGGCTGACTGTTTACTACTGGTTGTTAGTAAGCTTGATCTGAAATCAGCAAAAATGTGTTGCAAGAAGAGATTCTCCAGTAGAAAAGTTAAATATTTTAGATTCTAGTTTTTTGAACAGTGGAAGTAAAAGGCGAGATTTTTTTTTCATTCTGGAGTGTTGTTGTGTACAAAGTTTAGCAAGAGCAAATAAATAAATAATGGAGCAGTCAGGGAAACAGACGTGTACAGGATGAAAGAAGAAAATAAAACTTTTAGACCTGAGCATAAAAAAATATTTATAATAGCTTTTTGCTCAGAGATCGTAACACTGAGTACAGGATGGATAAAAATGTTGAAAAAGTATAAATACATTTATTTAGTTTTACAATTTATACATCAGCAGCTTCGTTTTTTTCCTGTGGAATTCCTTGGGTTAAAAAATTACACCACAATAACAATCGGACTGATTGTGAGTATTGAGTAAATCGTATGTCTGAGTTTGAGCATTAAAAAATGTTCAATGTTCAAATGTGCAATAAGCACCAAAGCATTTGCAGATTTCCACAATTACTGTAGAAACTGCTTGAAAAGGCTATAATGTAAAGTATGTTTTCATACCATTTGCCATTTTGTGTCAAAGGGGGCTTTATTCATTATTTTGAAAACGATTTTTCTTCTTCTAAAACTGAACATGCTCACTGAAATTAATACGCCATAATAATGTGTCTGTTAATAAGCTATAATGTGCCTTCACTTTTTGCTTGTGGAAATAGATTGTGGTTTGCAAAAATTATAAAAGGTTGTGTAAAGATAAAATCATCGAAAATTCTCATTCCCACACACATCCCATTATGCATGAATGCATGTTGTATGCAATCATTGGTGCATGCATGGTGCGATGATGGGATCCTGGTAATAGCAACAAATTTCCTTATCCTTAACTATATTGCTTATTATAGTACTTTTCATTTGTCTGATCCTTTGGACGATTCCATTTGCCGTTCCGTGGAATTCCCAACACTTTACTGCATTCGTGCATTTTTATAAATATTTTTAGAAACGAAAACCCGGATCAAAATTAAAAGCGTAATAATAATAATAAAATATAAATTAGTCTATGAAGAGAACCAAGACCAATTACTATAGCCACCTACACAATCTTTTTATCGATACACAGTTCCTCATAAACTGAAGCCAGCCAAATTAAAGTAATCTCCAAAATTGAGAGCCTTTTTATCTATTCGTTCCTTTGATGAGCATTGGAATAAATTGTTTTTCAGTATGTATAGGTATTTATATATGTGTATTGTATAAATGAGGAGTGAAGTCATTAAAACGTTGACATTAGTTGGATAACACTGGGTCAAAGTGAAAGAGAGAACATCTAGACAAACATAAATACATACATACAAAGCCAATACAACGTAAATATCCTTTGACCACTGTGTAACGTCATACTATTGCGATTTAGATTTTATCCTTTTCAATCTCAATCAACTGGATATTAATAATTAACATTGTGGTGTTTTTGCTGTTCTGTTGCTAACGAGAGAGAAGAAGATGAAGACGAAGAGTTGTACATTGACGTCACCTTCTCTCTGATGTTGACCATGATAAATGGCTTTTATACATTCCAATTCCAACATCTTTTAGTCTGCTGCAGTAAATGCTGCTATATTTGTATGTAACATTTACATTTTATGGTTAGTAGTATACATTTAAACCTTGCCATTGCGTACTTGTTGTTTCCCATTTCCACAGTGGCAACTGCAATCATTGACCATATTATATCCATACCATCATTTATTCATCGTGAGAAATAATCTCTGGCCAGAATAATTACATTTTTCTCAATACTTACAACACATCTTTCATCCTTTCAAAGAGTTTTATCTTGCTCAAACCAAATAAAGAAGGAGTATTAATATTTCTTTTTGATCTCAGTAATTCTTTAAATAGTTATTAGTCATTGTACACATCAAAGTTAAAACGAAAATGTTGAGTTGAAGTTGTAGCCTTTTAAAACTATGTATTTGATCAGTACTCATTTGGAGCTACAGACTACAAATCGTTTTTATGTCATAAATAACTATAATCACCTTTGACCCATCTTTTAGCTATAAACATTATATCTGTAAATCTTCACACAACTTAACAATCCAAACAACTTTGTTATTAATAATTATGTTGTTTCATTTTTATAAAACTGCAATTATTCACACTAGTAAATATATACGCTGTGCATGTTATCATGTTGATAACACACTAATACAATGCATCCATAGTCCATAGCTCCAATTGGAGCTCAGCCTAGTGCATTTTATGTAAGTTCATATTTGGATTCATACATATTCATTTATTTGCCGTATGTGTCATCATCGTCAGCACTGTGTCACCAGAAAAATGTTCTACATTCCATCGATTCCATGCATCATGTTATGCTTTATTTATGCGCAGATATTCCAGGGAATACGTACAAGGTCGCTACAAACGACAGAATTATGCATATACATAAATAGTAGGAAAGATGTACTAATATTGCGGATCTAATAAGCATTTCGATGGAACAAGGAACATCGCAAAATATTGCATTGTCCAGAACACCCCCATTTAATTATTCCAATTGCTGCCATACTCGTCGAAATACTTGGAAAATGTTCTATAGATTTTACTAAAATTGATTATTATTATGACTATTACTACTGTGTTGCACACGCAATCCTAATTTATCATTTTCAACTTACTGGTACTTTCTAAAACACAAGGTATGCAAAAAAAAGTCCGTCTAACCATGTGTTTGTCAGTTGGACTAAGCGTCTAAACGCCTCATCCAATTTTTATGAAAATTGGTGCACACCACGTACATATATATTTTCAAAACTATATTAATTGTAGGCCCTTCGTAACTGTGGAACTTTAAAGGTCACAGATGGCAGATTTAAGAATAACATATTTGTCTATAATGAGTTAATCGATGTTAATGGAACTTTCCAAGAGCATCTTAATTAATAAGGCGATTGTGATTATTATAATTATTTTTTTCAGTTCAGGTCAGATTTTAATAATTATACTTATTTTACCAGTTTACCAATGAAGTGTCTAGTATGCTTTTGCGGTTATATTAATGGCGTACTCATATTTGTTTAAATACTATTGCATTGCATCTAGTCTACAGTCAACACGCATGCTATCATAAAGTATGGTATTACTTGAGAAATTACATGAAAAAAAGACTACCAATGTGTCCATTAATGTAATGAATTAAATTATGGTATCTGTTGACACAAAGTTGACAATGGATTATGTCTATGCCTATACACATAAAGTTCACTTACACATTCACTTACATGATAATTTTGCTGACTTATTAGATTAAAGTGTCAGACATGCAGACGTTCATCTGAGCCATGTGTCATTTCCACTACTGTCGTCTAAACACACTAGGTTCCTGCTAAGTTCCTGGGTTTCCAATGTTTCAAACAAAAGTTTGTTAGAGTTGCTGCTGCTGTGGGACAGTCAAGTGGACAAATTATCTAATCAGTCAAAATGTCATTTCAACTGAGTGATTACAAACAATGAACAAAGATGACGATGACGAGTATAGAAAAGTTCGGGAAAACTTTCCAAAGCCTTAGTTCGTTTTACTTGACTTCTAGAGAGTAAAACAAACTTGTTAGAAGTAGGGCAATAAAGTGGTGACAACTAATTAATGTAATCACGAGTAAAGAGTTCCGTCATTCGTCAATCATAAGATAATTTTTCATAAAAAAAACACACCATCTACTACATATTTTGTGTAATACAATCATGTAAATGGCAATGTAAGTACATTGTAATTTTACATTGAAACAACATCAGTCAAACTGCTGCAATTGTCATCATACCTTACTGGAATAGCTGGAGCATCTTCCTGGGGTTTATGTATGTAATTTGCATACAAAGTAGGAAAGGATATCCGTAAATTTAGAACATTTACTTTTACTGGATGCTCTCAGTATCATCGTTAGTTAAGCTTTTTGGTTTCGTTCGCCGGTCTATAAACTAAATCAGACTTTGTGCAAGTTGAAAGAGATGAAAATGGTGTAATTACAAATGAGTGGCTGTGCTGTGAGTGCTGAGGATATTATTATGCAAATAAGGAAACTGGCAATGATGATACTATTGGCTTGGAAGTAATTTGTGTGTAGTTTTTTGGATTGGACCTTGTCTTGATGACAATATATATTTCACTTTTACATTTAAAAGTAGCTTTATCTCTTCAGCAGCCCAGAGAGTAATGCAGAGTGCGGCGAGGCGTAAAGTACAAAATGTTTGGCTCCATTACATCGCATCGTATAACCCGAGTAGATTTCCCGAGAATTTGCTCTCATCTCTGCTTGTATCCTCATAATAAGCTCATTACAACTACTTTGGGTCTCTGCGAAAGTTTATATACTAAAAATAATGTCGATGGTAACGGGAAACTAACTTCATGAAAATGAAAACAAGAAAGGCGGAAGATGAAAAAGGAAGGTTTCCCATTATCCCATGCCTCTCTGCCTCATGACGACGAACAAATTACAACATTTAGTCAGGTTGGGTTGGTTAAAAGTTCGCAGGATTCTCTTTCATCTTGTTCTCATTTCCAGTTGACTTTATGCTATTTTCTCACTTTTTCCATGATTCGCAAAGTGATTTTCTGCGTAGAACTTGGATTGTGTAGTCTGTATAAAATACGTAGCAAAGCAAGGCTGAACTACATATTTTTATAACAAAAGTGTTACGATGGTTTGCTCATTTGTTTGGAGGTGTGTTCCTTAGTCTGTATATTTGTTTTTGAAAAAATGAAAATAATAACGAGAAATAGTAAACTAACGAGAAAGGTGATGTGAACATCAAAATGAAAATTCGGATGAATCTAAAGGTAATCTCAGTAAAAAACGTAAATATCCACGCATACATACTTGTACTGTACTTACGGTGGATGCAGGGATAATCGCGATATGAATGATATGATATGAGTTTAAACAATATTAAAAGAAGATTTTACTAGAAGTCTTCATCGTTTAAATGAAAATGAAGTTTTCTCCAGACATGCGTACACGTTCACGAATTTACCATCAAAATCCAATTTTTTAAAAAGAAATTCATGAGCAAGTTTTCTAGCTCAGCGAATCCCAATGTAATGCACAAAGCACAATGTTGGTACTTTGAGCTAAAACGCTAATGCACTACATACCATTATCATTTTCTAAAATTACTTATCAAAAGTAATTTTTTCTTCTGATTTTGACATGTTTTACAAATTGAGAGGAAGGATAGTAACTGAAAAGTTATGTTGTGTAAATGTAATACGATGGATGAAGAAAACCAGATGGGTGTAAAATAGCTGAGTACCAAAGACTGAAAATGTTTCACTCTTGCAAGTCATATATTTACTCTGCCAACTAGTGAATAAATATTCTAAAATTAAATTACTTTGTTAATGCATGAATTCTCTGACTTTGATTTCTACAAAGACTTATAATATATGGTATAAATCCTTCTTTACTAAATAAACCCCAATAATAAGAATGTGTACTTACTCAATAGATGATATGATGTATAGAAGTAACTTTTGAATCGCCAGACTGACGATGACGATAATGAAAATTCTGTTTATAAATTACATTATGTATGTACTTTTCGGAAGACAGTTCCAATGAACTCGTCCCACTTTATTTACCAAAAATGATTTTCCTTTAGCATTACCATCACTTTATGAAAAGTGAAACGATTTCATAGAACCCCGTGACAAGCTCTTCTTCTATTACCAGTCACCAGTACCATCATCTTCATTTTTGTCAGAAAATTTAATAGTTTGCTTGACATCCATTCATCTCTAACGTGTATACTGAGTACTGGCACACACGCCGAAAATAATTTGATAATAAATTCCATGAATTAGTGGCGATGTTAACAACGTTGTTCATAAAACCGTCCATCAAAAACTATACAACCTCGAAGTAGCAAGTCAACAAGGCTGGTCACATAATTATATTGCATATCAAAATTTCATGCATAGAATTTCATGACATGACACATGCATGTCACCTCAGATGAATGGTGTTATATCGTGTTTCTTGACGGTTTCAATGCAACAGTGTAGTCGCTTAGAATCTGGTTTGGGTTCTGTAGCTGCACGTTGCTGTTCTTCTCGTTGTCCTGTTTTCTTTCTCCATCATCATAGTGATTTCAAATATCATCATCATTACAATCTCACTCAACAGTGCATAAATATTATAATTTTGGAAACCAAATCATATTACACTTTAATACATATTAGTTATCTATAGAAATCCGATAAGCCTTTTGTGTATCTTCATAACTTTCAATAATAACAAAATTGATTTTTGACCAACATACATACATACATCAACTCTAGCAATCACTGGAACCGTGTCCTTTTGACAGTGACATTGACGGTGCGAAAAAAAAGAAATTTATCATAACTACTTTTGTTGCGTGGGTTGTACATTTTTAATAGTCTTTTTTAACACACAAGTTAAATCATATAGTTGTGATGTTAGAAATATTTAAAAATGCTGACACATTCACAAATGATTTAGTCACTGCGTGTTTCGTGCTAAATAGCAGTTAAGATTAAAGCATTAAACGTTAAGCATTAATTCTCTATCTTTGTCTGGTTTGCAGATTAATCCTCATTCAAGCGAGATGCGTCATTAGAACTGGTGGTTGCAAACAAACGGTATACAACATAGTGGAGGGCTAAATAATCAAAATTATCAAAATGGCTGAAGAAACCGACAAGGAGTCAAACCAAGAGGAGTCTCATCATCAGCAACCAATGAGTAACAGCCTGGAAGGAACTAATGGTTCATCTTCAATTGAATCCATACCCCAAGCGACATCACATTCAGATTCTTACTACTCCTCAGATATTGGAAGTACTGAGCATTTGGTGGTTGTTTTGGAAGCAGAAACAAGCTTTGGAAGTAAACACGATCCAATCACTCAATTTATCACACATAATAACAATAATGTTAATGGGAAAGGGGGCTTCCAAAACGGATCAAGTGAGGATGTATTTTCTAATGGAGATGTGGTTCATCGAGGTAGTTTAACCAATGGAACTACAAGTCCAATGGGCGCTTTACCCGTCGGAGCATCAGGAGGAGATGAGAGCGATGGAATAGGGAGTAACGGGGATGGATCCCGTCGGCATTCCAAAAGTAGTAGCCTTCCACACGGAGTGAAACTCTGCCCAGAAAAGAAAAATGGGCAAGGTGAGACAGGGGCTAGTGGAATTTCCTTGGGAGCTGGTATACGGCAGAAAATGGCAAGCTCGTCTTCGTCCATGTCGGATGAGAATATGGCGAGGGATGAAGGCAGAGACTCGTCGATGTCAAGTGATAAATGGGCGAGCCTGGAAGAGGAACTTAGGAAGGCACAAACTGAGCTAAAAGCTAAGAATGCTGAGGTCGAACAGTTGAAAGGGATTAGAGAGCAGGTGGAAGGGGAATTAGAAGATCTGACGGCATCACTTTTTCAAGTAAGAATTATTCACCAAATGATAAGTAGCTATTTTCATGCATCATTACATTTTAGTGTTGCTCTTGTAGATTGGATTGATAGTGAACTCACTGTTGAGATTCATTCATTTCCGTTGCTAATGTTTGCACACACACTCATGTATTTGCTTGCATTATAGGAAGCGCACAAAATGGTGAATCAAGCTAAAATGAAAGAGGTTTCATCAGAAAAGAGTCTGAAAGAGGCAAACATGCAGCTGGAAGGGCTACAGGCGGAAGTGGCAGCTCTCAAGGCACTTCTCATCACATCCACCCCATCCCGTCCTAATCTCGGCAGCAGTAATAACAATGGCACTACCGGTGGCAATGGAATCTCCCTATTTAAAAAACAACACAAGCGGTGTCCCTCCCATAATCATCTTAACTATGGAAGGCCTACGGAAGATGACACTGATTCGGCTCAGTAAGTATTACTATCACTCACTCTCACATCTCCTTGGTTGCTTTTTAACGATTAGAAAACAGCAGCATCTTATTTTACTTTCCCAAGATTTGCTCATATCATCATGTTTTAGTCGACAATGTCAGAGAAATCACATTCATGGTACATTATTCACTAAAAATGAGCAATGACAGTGAAAAAATATGCAGGATATGATGACTACGTATTTTTTTATTGTGATACGGTCTGCTCACTCACTTACCGTTCACTGTTCAGTCTTCAGTCAACCGTGAAATAGAGCTTTCGACTTATTGTTAGAATATTTTAGCTGAGTTTTATTTTCAGTGACTTGTACTGTTGTACTAAAAAACGACTTCAACAAAAAGGAACAACTATTAAACATGATGATAAATGAAGATTGAATGCTCAATGTTTTCTTGAATAAAAGCTTTACTCTGGCTGCATGACTTTAAAGATTATAAAAGGTCACATTTATAGATTCTCGCTGTATAATGAGGTGGGATGACAACATTCAGTTGTTTCAATTGTCTTGTTTTCAATTTTTTTTGAAACGTTCGCCATTAAATCAGACACAAGCAT
The DNA here is from genome assembly GCA_034695485.1 of Entomobrya nivalis. Lineage (NCBI taxonomy): Eukaryota > Metazoa > Arthropoda > Collembola > Entomobryomorpha > Entomobryidae > Entomobrya > Entomobrya nivalis. The sequence continues at coordinate 40,110 of JAQFZH010000018.1, read as the reverse complement.
AACATATTTAATTGAGTAACACTATTGCGATTTGTGCTATAGTTAGTTGCGCTGTGACAAAGCCATAGATCCTATTTTTTTCTTGGAGTGTCAATAATTATAGACAGCGGTTGTTAGCGAAAATAAAGCCTGACCAAGTGAGATATTGCATAATAACAAGTACAATAAATTGACCTTCACCTCCATCAGGTTTTATACGCCCTATAATCACAGTTTTGCATCTAAAAGAATGAGTAAAATGAAATAACCATCTCAAAGCAATTTTCAAAGTCATAATCGCACCCACAGTTGTATTGACGCTATTACTGCATCATATATATGCACGATGTCATAAGGGCTCAGGCTAATTGCTGTTGTATTCTACATTTTTTTGGCAGGTATGCGTATGTGTGCTCAAATGTTGCAGCTTTTTGTTAATAATTCTTCAGTCGAATGAACAAGAAAAATTAACCTGTGTGCTAAAACGGTTAGCACAGCATTTGTTCATTACTTCAAAAGTTATATTATCATACATTATAATTTGCAATTAAGGTTTACATTACATGCTTTGTAGATTTAGCGGCACAACATGCAAAGTAGGTATAGTATATGCAACGGTGGTAGGTACCATACCAACAATAATCAACGTTTTTTATAATGGCTAATTTTCTGAATTATAATGATGATGAGACTGAGAGATCTACGAATAATCATAATTTTGTCTCGCTGTATGTATGTATATGTGACCATCAAGCAGTAGTGGCAAGATCACTTTATCAAGCTTCCATGCCAAAGTAATCACATCACAATGTTCGTGATTTCTTCACAGACTTAATTGGCATTTATAAGATAATGTCGCTGTGATTTTGGTAGTTAATTTACTTTAACAACAACACCGAATGAGTCGTCGACGAAATCATATTCAGTCGCCTCGCTCGAAGTGCAGTGTTTTGCTAACCCACACGGCATACAATCTTACACAAAGTTATACACAAAAGTTTAGTTTAGATGTTTGGATGGATAACTGCAGTTCTAGACACTTTATACTGTAAAGCATAATACACGATTCTCATCTTCCCATATAATTGCAATGTTAACGAAATTCTAATATGCCTAGAAGAGCTTCTCTGCAGCCTTTTTCATCGCTGGCTTTTTTGTAGGCGCATGCTACGGAACAAGGTTTTTGCAGTGATGCAAGCTGCCTTCATGCATTGTGCGTCTATGTAAAAATGATTGCACATTAATATTATTATGTTTATTGCAAATTTTTTAAAATAAAATAAAAAAGTACTAGGATAATTTTTGTAAATAGCTATATATAATGTAATAGCTCCTTACAAAGATGATAAAACGAATTATGATTATGAATATCCATAAATCACTGCAATCTATCATTTATGAAGTAATCTTGCAATTAAAAACAGGTGTTTATTGTTTCTGCTACACGAACACGTAGTATGAGTGATTGAGCGATCTGTTGATTTTAGTATCCTATTTTAATAGGTATATAAAAAAGGAGAAAAACATGGTAAATTTTTATTTCAAGAATGGTATTAAAATTGTCGACAGTACTTACGACTGCATAAAAAAATTAACTAAACCATTAAGTAATTTAGTACTAAGTAAATTATGATATTGAAAATTAGTTGATAATTGCTTTTAGACACATGATAAGCACCAAATATCACCATATAAGGAAATAATACACAAGTTGTCGGAAATTGTAAATTGGAAAGTATTAATATTTTATTTATGATTTTTTTTCGCAGAAAACAAAAGGAGAAAACTAACGATGTGGTAATTGACCGGTCTCGCTGTGACGTGGATCCAATAATGCTTGCTCATTTTGCAGCATGGAGAGCTGAGCCGGTGCTTATTCGAGATAAGTCAGAGTTCCTCCATAAAATGTACACGGAAGAGATTGACCCATGTTTGACGTTTGCAAATGAACCTCTAGTCAGCAGACTGAGAAAAGCTATTGAGGATAACTCTATTTGGGTTGAGCCTGTCTCGGAAAAGGACCGTACCAATGTTCCCAAGTAAGATTGTGCGACATTTGAAATTATCTCTTTGGTCATTTATTTATTAAGCTAAAATGTAATATGGTAATTTGTAATTTAACAGGGAATGTGCACTTCTCTCATGTCCAAAAATTTGCCATTACCGTATGCGTTTCGCCTTTGATTCTGAAGAGTGGTATGACATCTCCAAATTTTGCAGAGATCGGGTAAGCGTCTACTAGTAAATAATTATTCATTCAGCATATCAGTTTTTGTTTGAGTTTTTCTCTGAATATCTTGTTTCTCTTTTTAGATTGCTGCTGTTTGCGAGTTTCTAAACTACATGCGATACATAAAAAATGGTCTGGTCAAGGCATCCGTTGATGACGCCTACTGGGAAATTCTTCGTCTTCGTAAACAAATGGCATTGGCGAAACTTGGAATTTCGATTTCGTAATGATAAAATGAAATGTTTCCTTCCATCAATGACATTTTTATTCTTCCAAGTCAGTTTAGAAAAATAATCCAAATGAGTCGCTCGATAAAGTCGATATCTTGTAGTAATAATCATCTTCGCCACATTTGATTGCCATTTTGAATAATCGTAGCGTTAGCAAGAACAGCAGCCATTTTTGTAAAAAAATCTCTCATTTTTTTCGTCATCTTGAAAATAATTATCTTGCAGTGGGGTGCTCATCAATAAGGACAGAGGAAAGTAAATAAAACCAGTAAATATGGAAATTTGGGGAAAGACGAACAAAACAGACTGATGCCGATACTGAATTATAAACTACGAGAAATGAGTAGAAAAGTTTAAGTTAACACAACCCACCATCAATTCTCACAATTTTTCCATAATCTTCATAGAATATCAATTCAACTCATGTCAATTTTTGAATATGATATAAAATTGGGACTATGCAATGCAGATACGTAATTTTCACTTCTTCCAGCCAAATATCTTCTTCCTTTTTCCCAAAACTTATATGATACTTATATACTGTAATGTTGTAATAGTTTCTTCACAAATTTATCCTTTCCTACTAATCTATGAGGACACAAAACAGCTAAATTAGAAACTTAAGTGCTGCATTAAAGCAGTTATAAATAAAACTAATTAATTTGTAAGCAAGTGCCAAGCCAATAAGGAAGTAAGAGTACATTCAATCAACGGCAACAAGCCAAGAGAATTAATCATGTTCGCAATGTAATTCAATAAGGAGTTAAACATTCGTAGCTAATTGTAGATCAGTTGAAGCTAAACTAAAAGATCATTTGAAACGTTTCTAAAAAAACTGAATTTTATAGTTTCACTAAAAAAACAGGATGCATAATATTTATAATTTCCAGATTTGATAATGCTTCTAGCTAAGTTCACTCATGTTGCCAACATGTTCTCTTTTTCGTTTGAAAGGAAAAGCAATTTAATTGTACATATTTATTGAATTACATTAAAAATAATTTACGCATGTTAAAATATTGTAAGTAAGTACTAAATTGTTAGAATTTATACACAAGTTAACAAACATTGAGTATTTGTTGAATTACGTCGTTTCGTAAAAATCCCAATCAGCATAATATATTGCGTCGCATCACTTAAAAAAGCGAGAATTGCTTTTCTCAAAAATACATATATTGAGATAATTAATAACTAAAAACTTGGAAACATCTTTCCTCCGCGTTTCGTACATCGCACGTTATTACTACTAAGTAGAAAAACAGTCGCTGTTTTCTTTATAATTAACGACATAATTATAATAAAAGCTAACGTAAAGAATTAAATAGTTCTATTGTAGATGAATATACATGTATGTAAGTCTAATGCATGTGCATGAAGGGCTAGCAAAATAAGAATTTAACAATGATCTGTAAATAGCTATTCTTTAATGTAGGTTTAGTATTTTCGAAAATTATACAACTTCATTAGTTACATAAGTAAAACTTTTACAATTAAAAGTAAAAAAAGTAGTTTTTTTTTCTGACCACTCAGTCAATAGTTAAATTTTTTCAACAATCATCATTGCAATCAATTAAGTAAACCAGCAAAGAGAGAACGTAGTTGCTCAAAAATACAGAAATGTTTTTAAATATGGAAATGATTCGGTGGAAACGTATGTCGTATTAATTAATTATGAAGCAAAGATACTAATATAAATTGTAGCTTATAAGCTCTTCTCGATACAACTGTTTTGTGAACACATTTGTTTGAAATACGTAATAATGTGATTGTCATTCAGTATTAGGTGTATTTCTTTGTATTTAAAAACTTGCAGATACCAAAATTATTCTGTGTTACATTACTTATACCAAAATGCGACAGCACTCCTTTCTAAGACAAATCCTTCCTGTGAAATTTATGCAAAAAAATATAACTTGTTATGAACTATTACGGTTATCGTTACTATAAATAAAATATACTCGAAGACTCGAGGGAGAGTTTGGCAACTTTTACCTACGAAAAGGTGAAATCAAAAAAAGTTCTTTGTACGTAATAAATAGATCTGACTATTTGATTGTTGATACAACAGAGATATTCTTTATGTTATAATTTAGTTTAAAAAAAAATCTAGATAGACTTATTACTTAAATTCTTGAATACTTGTATTATTGTTAATTTTAATATTTTGGTGTAGTAAAAAAAAACAAGACAAAAGGTATTGTACAGATCTGTATATTATAAGAAAACAAATATGAATGCAGACTATAATAAATGATCAAGATCAATCTTTTTAATAAACATATTTACCGGATGTAAAATTCATTTTTTGCATATTTATTTTGGGTATTTCTTATCACTTTTCTAATCGTCAACACCTTTCGCAATCATTGCGTATTGTCTTTTGTAGATTTTTTGGACCACTTTAGTAGAAGTGTGTGATCCAGGAGGTTTTTAACGTTGTTGTGGTACATATGCCTCTCTGCTGTGCTTCTGGTTTAAAAGGCTGTTGATGATGCCGATGCCGGCAACAAAGTGGAAATGCAGAAGATTTGGTTGTGCCAGTATCATGAAAATTGAGCGAGAATAGAATGATGAGAATGAGAAACCGTGCATCCACAGCACCGCTGCTTTAGGTTTGGTCCTGACCAGCCTCAACCCACATTATAGCAGTGGCGGCGGTAGCCGTCGTAGTAGCACCAAGAAACCTTCGTTGGTAAGTGAAGACCGGCAACAGGGCAACAACAGGTAGTGAATTAGAATGCTGATGGCATTCGACCGATCACGCAAAAAAAACCCAACGTGAACTGACACAATAAAGAACGGTGAATTGTATAATACTCATACGCAATACGCACTAGCAATATGAATAACCTGGGAAACGACGACAGCATGATCTCCTGTTCGAAACAGTATTTATATGACACACGACAAGTGACTGACTTAAGTAACTATAGCCACAACAACACAAGTTCATAGATAAGTAAATGTACATTATGGGCATTATGCAAGCTCCTTTCTTGAAGGGTATTCCCACTTCCATATAACATGCATTATGCATGCATTTAAAAATATTTTCTTTGATTTTTGCATATAATCCTTAATTTATTGTTACGCCAATACATGTACAACAAATCATAAGTATGGTTTTCTGGTGTGAATTTCTTTATTAATGCTTTCTCTTCAATGAAATGATTTCTAAAAATAGCAATTAAAAAATTATAATAAGAAAATCTTCATATTAGTTTCAGTGCATTCAAAACAATCATAATATTTGTGTTCCAACAACATTGTACACTATAGTACATCTTTAAACATGTGAAATGTTCTTGAAGAAAACGATTTTCTGATACTCACGAATATTTAATCAGCAAATTCAATATTTTTAAAACAAGCTGGAAATATTTCTTGTTGCACCTTTTGAACCCGATCGTATTGCATAAGTAAGGGGGTGAGGACAAGGACAGGACAATTTCAGTTTTAGTTAAAGACGTCATTCTATTTCTTGTATATTGAAATTCATTGACTATAGCCATAAAAGAAATGAGCATAAGTACAAAGTACTAAAATACTACATAACACATTATGATATCGATTTTTCTTTTTTTTGTAATGATATTATCTGAACGAGCAGAAGTGAGATCAATCAATTGTAATGTCGTGGAGTGGGACTAGAAGCTACTTCATAAAAAGCTAAAGCTGAGAAATGTGCGGTATTGGTAAATGCTACCACACAAATACACGTCTGATGCCCATAAATATTTTTGAGTCAACAACGACATACTTTTTGCTTGTAGTTTTAAAATACATTGCACATTTTCTTATTGATATAGACATGTCCTATAATAATAAAAGTAAAAATTGAAAAGGAAAAGAAAGGCTGAGATTAGAACAAGTAGAAGCTTGCTCCAAGCCAACCTATCAGTGAAATCTAAAAGCAGCCTAATCTATCCTGCCATACGTATTCCCAAGACATAACCAGTGTATTGTATTTTTATTAAATGTATTTTTGTCAGAATAAGGAGTGATCTCTTATTCTTTCCTTCTTGAAAAAATTGAATTGATACTTCATTCCAGTACTCAATTTTTTTATGCACACATCATAAAAATAAAAAGGACTGTTGTCTGCAGCGTACCGTACCACTACATCACCAATATGCAAGCACTGTACCCCCTCCTGTACTTTTTCATCACTGTCTCTATCCACATTAACATTTTTTACATAAAGTACATTGGACCGACATAATGAACATGCGTGCTTCTTCACTAATTAATAATTCTTTTCTTATTTTTTCTATACAATCTATCTCAGCCTTCAGCTTTTGTTTGCTTCTATAAAATATGCATGAGCAAAAAGCATAATGGAAATAAAAATGAAAGATGGAGGATTTCTCGAATAAAAAATATTTGCTTTCCCATTTCATTCCTAGATGTCCCTTTGATTCATATATTCTTGTTGTCGCATGCATACGCTTGTTTGATAGGCAAATGGATTGATTGCGCTGACACTTTTCTGATTTCGTTGCACACCCACATCGCGTCAGATTTGTTGATGTTGATACCATTCGCAGCAAAGCTTTTTTATGAATTGTTGCAAATTGAAAGTGAGCCATTATTAGCATATAACCAACACCACCAACCAGCATGCACGATGTTTCACCACCTTTACTTCTAGCTTGGCCGTGACCATGGCCTTGCCTTGCTGCTTTGCTGGTTTCCTTGTGAACCTGTTGTCTTTTCTGCAGTTGCAATATTTCGATGCAATGCAAGACTTTTTTTTACCCTCGTTCTTCCTTGCATCCCATATCCCAACATCATTGTGCCAATGAATGACTGACTTAAAGAGTGAGTGTGAGCTTGGCCTGCAGACATGATCATAGACGAAGTTGTTGGAAGTTTGGTTGGAGCACATCGCCCAGCAGCAGCACACAACTAACTTAGGATAAATGTGATCATATAGAGCACCGGGCCAGGCCAGGCGAGACAAGACCACGTGAGAGGCTCCCACAAAGAAAGAGAGCGATACTCGGTGGCAATGTCTACTTCTCCCTCAGTCAGTAGTCTCTGTCTCTTTGACTCACACTCTCGCAAGAAGAAGAGACGACGAAGAAGAAGTAGAAAAGGAGGAGAGTGGCGGTAGTATTGGAGATGGAGAGAAGAATGGATGATGATGTTGATCATGATCATGATGTTAGTGCAGTGAGCAATGCAACTGAAAAGCACGTGGTTGCATCTCATTTTGTGATTGCGATGGGATGGAGGAGTCAATGGACCGCTACTACTACTGAACAAAACAACCACCGCTGTTGCTGCTTCTGCCTGTCGAATCAAACAGCACAGCATTACCTTCATAGTGACTGTTTGCTAGTTCAGTCCATCATTTGGGTTTCCATAGGAAACTCTTAACAAAAAAGCAGGCTAAATGAATGACTATTGACTATCACTTACCGAAGCATATTTCAACTAACTAACTGTGCTTCTCACATCACTACTGCCGGCATACAGCATATGACTGTCGAGAAGTTGTAGTCACTGTCATCAAAAACCGAAAGCTTTTTGTGCATGTTTAATTGCTGCGACATTGCATTGGAAAAAATGCAGATACACATTTCACGTACAAGTATAAAATATTTTACACATGCTATAATATTATCATAACATTTCATTCATGTGATTCTACAAGATTTAGAAAATATGTATCTTAATGCGTTCGTGCAAGCAAAGACTACACAAGCAAAACAATAGTACAAATTGTGAAAGCAAAATTCTTGACATAGCATCGCTCCTTAGTTACTATATTTTTGCATCATATCGGACTTTCACTCTGTTAATATCAGTTATAGTCATAGTTTCATGATATTGCCAAAAAAAAATCATGAATATTCACGTCTCACGTCATGAATATTCTCTTTTGCACTCTCATGTGAAAATCAAGCAAATTAATAACAAAAAGTTCAAAATTATAAAATATTTGGCATTTTGTAGCGAAAAAAAATCAATGACACTTTAAATTCATTCATTCTTTATTTATTTCCAGCTTATTCCTTCCCATATCATTACTTCATCAATGTCGCCATAATAAGGCGTGGATGGAAGTCTTCATGCTCAATATACACTTCCATATCATCAATTCGGTATTTTAGCTAGCATTCTATAATCTAAATATATTTGTATTTCACTTAAAGTGCTCAAAACATAGACGAAATAACTTACAGTTCAACTAACCGAAATTCGTTAAACAGTACCACGTGATATAATGAGCTTCGAATAATTTATAATAGGTCGAGATGTGCCGTGCAGACACATCCACAAATTAACAATCGTTTTACAACTTAACTGTAAATAAATTAAAATGGGAAGAAGCTCCCCGCCTCTCTTTTCAATTGTTTCCTGAAATGACAAGCCCCGTCATTATCATTATTACCAATTCGACAGACAAGTTAGACCAGAATTCTGTAAATATAAATGTTGGGAATACACCCTTTCCCGCAACGGTATTTTGTCTTAAATGTCTGATGTACAACAGCAAGAGAGAGAAGAAGAGAGGGAAAGTTTCGCAGAAAAGAGAAAGGCTAATCGTCAAACCAAATCGACGAATACGCCAGAAAAAAACAAATAGACAAGTAGTAGCAATCTACAGAAGCGAAATGGTGGTAATGCACGCAAAAAGGTATCGATCGGTTTTTTTTCGTTCGGTTGCCAGTTTTGTGTTGTTTTTCTCGTATGAAAGATACATGATATGTAATAATACTAAGTAATATGATATGATGAACATAAAGTTTATAGCAACATAGAAAGTATCATATCGTGTGGTTGTCACTGGAAAAAACAGTATCATCATCCACAGCAAAATCAACACTTCAACAAACAAAGAAGGAAAGCAACAGTGAAGCGGAAGGAAAATGTGAAGTCTTCGTTCATGTATACATGATGTACAAAAATTTGTACATCTTTCTTTAAAAATACACTTATATTTCCACATATTCTATGTGCACATAAATGTATCCTATGTAAACATCAACAGTAAACGTCCATATGCCTGGGTAGGTTGATTGCGTTATGGATCAAAGTAATATGCATGGTCAAATGCATTTAATGGATTTTGGTGCGTGTGTGGCTAGCAAAAATCAATTTGTTGTCAATTGTGAATATATTGAGAGAGAGAGAGTGTTTCCAAGTATATAACCTTACATGAACCAAGCCATCCATGCATAAATAACAACAGGGTAACATAGTGACAGGAGTTTTGCCGCTTTGGCTAGCAGCAGGCAGGCAGGTGCTATGTTTCGTTAAAACTTTGTCGTGCTAGCTTACAAGAAATACCAAATCAAAGGTTGTAGATCCCTGATTAAGACAATGTTAAGAAACTACTTAAGACACGGACTATTATGACAAGAAGCTATAATGAGTATTTGTAATCCAATCAAACTATATTAGTTACATGTCGGAACAAAGAGTGTTGATGTGGGAGGGTACAGGAGAAAGTGAGGTGTGCTGATAAGTTAAATATTATGCATGCATCTTGGTTACATGCTATGATATATATGCAATATACTAAGACCAAAAATAAATTTTCTTAGCAGATTACAGTGATACTACTACTACCACTTCCACTACTGTAGTATTCTGTATAAAGCTAAATGATAATGACAGCTACTCTTCTCTCTTCATACTTTTCTTTAAGAAATTTCTTCCAACTTTGCATTTTGTATCGTTTATGTCTATAATTACTAATTACATTGCGCTTATTTTCCCCCATACCAAAATCTGAACAGACTGCGCTTGCCTAAAATTTTCCACATATAGGTATTCCAAGGTTTCTCTTTTACAGCATTCCGTTGTTAGAAAGAAACCAAGAGCAAGCATTTGATGTTTTCCATGTTCTCCTTATTATAAAAATATCAACAGCATTTGAGCACGACCATGAATATGCAAAATTATATGAATACAAATATTCCATTAGCGCAACTCGATGGCTCATTGTAAAAAAGAGAATCCAGGTTCATCTCTGCGGCCCCCTGAAATTATTATCCCTCGCTTGCGCTTTATAGCTCTTGGGTTCCTCACTAGAATAACGAAAGACGACGAGAAGAAAGGATTATAAAAAATGATTACCACAATGGCAACAGCAGAAACGGCAACAGTAGTGTGTAGTGTAAGACATTTTTCCATTTCGTTGAATGGCATGCAATATCAATAAATAAAACATGGAATTCCACTTGAATCTCTAACATTGAATACTACATTCAAACACATTGTACTTTATTACACACGTAAGGACACATAATTACTGATTTGCTATACAAGAACATTAGCAGAGAGCAAAAGCGCAAGTTTTTATAAAAAAGGAAGCGTAAACTTGAGGAGTCAACAGTCATGTCCGTTTTGTCAGCTAAATGGATGATTGCATTAAATACTTATTATTATATTAAAAAAGTACATTCTTGAAGTTGAGCGTATAAAACGCGCGACGCGTGTCGTCAGGGTAGTAGTGTTACAAAGTATGGTACTTTTTTCTAACATTGTATCTGGCATGGTCTTCTTTTTGAGAATATACTTTTTACATTATGCAGTACTACGTAATATGCAAACATGTATTTCATCATATCATCATCATGTCATTTCATGATTTTTTGAGACGCTTCTCTCCACTCTAAAGTCACTTTTGCTAGCGTGCGATCATCGTAGTAATGTAAAAAAAAATGTGTGGAGTGGAGGAAGTCCTACTGCTGCACTCGACTTTATTCATTCAAATAAATTGTATGAAATTATTATGATCACAGTCACCTTCAACAGAAAAGAGATGCGCTATGTGAGTGTAAAAAGCGTACAAAAAGCAGTAATACTACTTATGCACACACCAATATGTTAGAAAATGGAAACAATAAAAGCATAGACCAGAAACAGTGATACTTTGTAACCTGCGATGATTAAGATCATCTCGGATACAAATACACATGACATCATTACCTTGTAATAATGTATTATTTACTTTGTTTCACAAAGTAGTAAAATAAATCGTTGTAACTGTTGAAGTAAGTAGCCAGCCAGATAAATTAAAATGTAGAAAAGGAGAAGCAAAAGAATCCAGGGGAAATTTCTATGTTGCATAATGTAAAATCGACCACAAATATTTTAAAGCGAAATGTTGGAAAACAGCAAATGCACAAAAACCGTCTGCAATCTCGTAAGAAAAGTATGAACTTTTGAGCCGGTGGTGACACAGAACAATTCCCCACTCTCAATAATTAGCCTTGCAACGCAACGATCTAAGAAATGCCACCAAGCAGCAGTGAGCAGAATATTACTCCCCAAACTGTAATAGCAAGAATACACGAAGTAATAGGTCTTCAGCCTTTACTACTCTTCGTTTATATGTATGCAGTTCCCTTTTTTATGGTTATAATGTTCATGATAAACATGTCAGTTCAGTTAGTCAATTTGAATCTCTCCTTTGTTATTAAAACTTGCTGTACATGATACTTTGTAACAGCTTCCAATACACATCATTCCTTCGCTGCTAATCTGTCCTCTCATCGTGTAAGCCCGCAGTTCCAAAAAACAAAATTCCCCACATAAATGCTACATTTTGACAAATATATGATTTGTAATCAGCAGAAAAATTTCATGGGAAGCAATCTTTACTCCAGAGTTCAGCAGTAGTTGTGCCCACCTCAACATCATCCTTTTTTTGCATCCATGCATTTGTTTTATGATTTGACTTAAACTCCCTTCTTCTCTACCGACTAAACTTGTTACGCTGGCATGGCATGGCATATTCTGCTTTTGTGGCTGACTTGACTTGACTGACTGACTCAGATACTAATCCATGTTGAAGAAACCCCTCTGAAAATGCATGATGATGCCAACCGAATCATGCAGACTACATTTATTACTACACCAGCATTTTCTACGAAACCAACCATCACCACAGCAGCACTCGACTCCGGTTAGCTTGTTTCATGCTTATATGATGATGATCATCACATTGTGATATTGGTAATTTGGCAAAGAAAACGAGCGCTCTTTTTTACCATGTAACATACTGTGTGACTACATTATTTAACTAACAACCATATATACAGAGAGAGCTGTGCTGTGTGTATTGTTGTGCATGCATCCCTGCATAAAAACTTGAATCCTCCTCCAAGCTCTTTGCTGAACTGAACTGTGCAATATTGTGGTGATGATGGTGGCATAGAGACGGTAGGGGATTGATTCGCCAACCATGGCAGCATAAAAACGCTTGTCTGCTTTTAGCTTCTCAGATATGCCCTTTTACTACAACTGCTGCTACTCTAACAGTATGTTACCCATGTAATATGTTTTAAAAAATATATAAATGTATGAGCAGAAGCAAAAAAAAATCCTTTCCAGTGCGCTGGTGTAAACGTGGAAAAGATCACCAGGCTATCCAACCAATAATAAATAACGGACTGTTCTACACATAGTGTGTTCACGCTCAAGTAAAATATTTCTAAGGGGTCTTCATCTCCTTGCCCCTTTCTATGAACATCAAAAATATTCACTCTTCTCTGTAGTAATTCATTCCATGTAATAATTTTTTTCTTGTTGCACTTTCAGCGTCACAGTCATGTACGATCATCATCATTAAACCGGTATATAGTATGTAGCGTGTATAGTTGTGTTGTATCAACATTGACACGGTATGCTTGTATGAAATGAAGTGGCGGAGTGGAATATTTTTTTTTCTAAGCTCTAGTAAAGAAGGCGGTATATAATTGGTGATAGTTGTGGTGGTGGCGGCTCTAATGTAAGTATGAGTGAAACACAACAGCGACACCACCACACCGTCACCATAGCATAGCCCCACACACTAAGCAGTCAGAGGGGTTTTTACACGAACGATGACTAACTTGAAGGAAAGAATGTAACATAGAATATTAGGTAGGAGGAGGACACAGGACAGGCTTCAATACATTTTATACCACTTGGCGTGTTATCTTCATTATCATTATGATGACTATGACCTGATGGCATTATTGCTGTAATGTTCAAGGTATGTATGTCGTATGTCTGTGAGAGTTGAGAGTGTAATACATTCATACATTTATCACACAGGGATGATGTGATCCATCTAAAAACTGGAAGACCGAGACATTAAAAGCATATCATACCACTACCCTACCACATTACCAAGCCACCACATGAATACATGTGTGAGCGGAATACGCACATTTTTATGCTCTATCGTCTCTTGTTAGCAAAACTACAATAAGGTGGTATTTATCTCCTTGCTTTGGTTTGGTGGTGGCAAACAACAATGGTCTTGATAGGAAGAAGGAAAGGAAGAGAAAATAATGTGTTATGTTGCTTGTGTTACATGTAGTTTTGTGTATGTACAAACACGATACAAAATACATGAAATTTCTTTAATATGTATTATCTTTTTGTGAACATTTTCAACATGATAGGATATGATAGCTCTTAGCTTTGCTGTTTTTAAGGCTGCGCTGCTTGCTGCTTCTTTCAATTTGTACAAGAAGAACTAAGTGGCGGAGTGAGTGTGCTAAGTATGAAAGCAGGCAAACGCTCTCGTAACTAAGAAAACGAACCAATTCGCTTTTTCTGTATGATTCCGTGCACAGAAATAAAAAAGCAGCTTTTCACCATGACGCAATTTAAGAAAAAGAAGAGTCGAGTCGGTAAAAGTACAAGTATGGCATGATATTATTGTTGTTTGCGGTGGTGGCGGCGACGACCGCTGATGATGATGATGCTACTTGCTACTTTAAATAAAGCTGAGTTGTTTGAGATGTGAGGATCATAATATCATGTCGATAGAATTGGAATGAACAATCTATCATATTAGGAATACTCGCACCGAGAGAGGAAAGGTACTACTGTAACGACTGAAGAGCAGAAAATGCACTATTTACAGTATTTTCAACATGTCAAATATAATGTGATAAGAGTAGAAGAAAAATGATCAGTGTATAAATAAAATGCTCGATGATGGTGATGAAATGAGAGGATGAAGGAGATAGTATATCAAATAATGACGAAACGAGTCATGTCGATAAAAAATTTCCTCTTTTGATGGTAAACTACCAGCTACGCTCGGGGAGCTTTTGCCTTCCCCTATTGTCTCGAGTGGAGTGAAATGGCTGCTTTTCTATACATTCATCATTTTCAATCAAACAATATTTCATGTATATATGTATCATAGAGGTGTTTTTTAATTTTATATTGTGTATCAACCATAAAAATGGCGTTAGGGATTAAACAATGAAAATATATAGATGACAATGTTATTAGATGGCAAAGTCTGTGTAGAATATTATTTTGCTTCGTAAATAAAATATACACAACCCTTTTACTTTTATAAAGACTGAATCATTACAATTCTCAATATTCTCATATAGTCATGTCATCATGAGCTACTAGAGAAACAGGAGGAGTAGGTGGATGCTAATGTTGGGGCAATACAAACAGATAAACGCGTCTCATCAAAAATCATTTTAGTCTAGCATTCATTTTGTGGCATTTGCATTCTCCAACCCGTGTGCCTTGTCAAAATACAGCAGTCAAAAAGTGCAGAGAAGAGGTTTAATTGCAAGTTATATACCTATGTGTATATCCGCATACATGAAAGTTGTTACGGATTTTAAACGCATAATAAAGTCGTTGATAGCTGCATCTGTCTCTATTAGCTTTCCTCCTGCCTGAAACATAAAATAAACGGTTGAGATGTTGGTGGATGTCCGCGAAAGAACTCTAAAAAAACTGCTCGAGAAACCAAACACCAAACCAAAAGGAACACAATAGAAGGAAGGAGTAATATATTTAAGTATGGAGCTAAAGTATACAACTTTATTATCGCACGGTACAAGTAGCTCTCCTCCTCACAACTCACAAGTTGAATTTCTGGTGGTGGCTCTTCTGTCTGCTGCTAAGCTAAACACCATTTTAACACATTTACAAACACACCAACTCTCGTCTACGACGAGAAGAAAGAAGCGTAGTGAAGTGAGTAACTAAACAGCACACATACTTAACTTAACATTGTGCACACTGACATGAGTTTACATACAATGCACACAGCAATAGCATAAGCGAACGCTTTTTCTGCATTTTTGCTTATCTGTGGTGTGTTGAAAGGGTTGGAGGAGAAGGAGGAGGATTGAGAATAGATTGAATTCAAGTTGAAACCAACGACGCTGCTTACTGTTGATGATGATAATGATTATTACAACGACGATATGTAAACGTTGAACGTAATGAGATGGCATGGCATAAAGTAGAGAGACACGGACTTTTTTGTAGTTTGTACAAACCTAAGCCTAAACCTAAAAGTATGTAATAATAGGTATGTTTTGTAGAAACATTTAAGTGCAAAAGAACTACTAAAAAACCAACCGTGAATATTACTATGAAAATTGAAATGGCAATTTTTAACTTGTTCATATACATTTGTCCGTCTGTGCTAAAAAAAGTACACACATTGTATTGTAATGTGATGTTCCTTTTTATTGTCTTGTTGTACGTGTTTGTGTGTGGGTTTTTGGTTCCTCACCGTGTACTAACGATAATCACACATTAATAAATGATATAAAATACATGAGCATGAGAAAATATGGCATATAATGAACAAAGTATGAACACACTACATGATCAATATACATATATTATCATACATCATCATACACAGTGGCATAAAAGATTAGCATCGATGATACATTACAAAGAATTGTGCAAAAATGTACCTACTAATCCATTCAACCACACTTTGTAAAGCGCATGAATAAATACACATATATACAAGCTGTAACATAATGTAACATCTCATCATGCAATAATTATAATGCCCCACCATAAATTTTGCATTTTCTCAAGTCAGACACCAGAGCAGCCTGTGCTGGTTTAAAATATTGTAAAAAAGTGATCCCCATGTTTAATCTCCCCTTAAAATATAAAATATATGTTAAATGTTTGCTGTAAGGCATTCGACGGCTTTTGTTACGAAAAAAGGTCGCCTCCGCTCTGCGCTGCAAATATTTCATATTTCTTCCATGCAACGCTTCAGTGAAAGAAACTGCTTTGTCTTTTATGAATGATGATTGTCATCGTCATAGGCATGTCTACCAGACCAGGATCATCGTCTTCTTCGTCACTTTTACTGGCTTGCCATCACCACCATCACCATCGCCTCCTTTCTACCATACTGGTATAGCTAGCTACAGAAAAACATCACATCACCAAGTGATGGTCCTCTTTGGTCGCTGGCAACGCAACTACTGGGAAAGGTGAAGAGTGAATGTGTACTTTTTGTATGACTATGACTGCTTGGTGGTGTGTAAGAGTGCGATGCACGCATTGCACACACACATTCGTTTCGTACACACAAACAGCAACAACAATGCATCAACTGCAACAAAAACGGAAAGTTCATCAAAAAGATGCGAATATGAGCTGATCATGCGGTTTCACCAAAAGTTGCGTTCTTCAAGGGGAAAATTGCGCGTAGTCCGGTCACAACCGGAAGTACTATCATATAAACATGAATCTAATACAAAGATGAAGATTTTCAAAGTAATAATGGGATAGGTAAAAAAAAGAACCATCTTGAATTTTATTCATTTTTGGACGATGATGACCATGATGATCATGATCTTTAGTGACGATGGCAATTTTTTTCCAAGCTATGTAGCTTGTATACTGAACTGACCACGATATTCCATGTAAAAAAATGATAGCAGTGTACAGTCTGCAATGTTTGAATATAACATAACCATTACAGATTATCTGCATCCATTTTTTCATGTATTTAGCATGAGTAGAAGAGGTAATAATATGTGAATATTGAAATACATACAATTTTCAGAGTGAAAAGTAAAGAAGTCGAGAGGGTGAAAAAATGTACGAAACGACCAAGTATACATATTTTTTTACCTTTTAGTACAACGAAATAATACTGGGGTGATATAACATTATTGTCAGCCTTTTTTTTCGTTTGTAGTTTTTGTTCACATAAATATATATGCATTCTATTATGGTTTTATGCTTTAATAATAAGTAGTAATAACATATATTGATGATGATGACGACGACGGTGCTGCTGCTGCCACAACAACAACAACCAAAAAAGACTACTAAAAACTACATCAAGAGAAGCAGAAGAACGGCCGCTCTTCTTGCACCACCATCACCACTACCACATATCCAACTAAACACTAAAGGAGCCATAGGGCTTATAAAGTGTACTTATGGCGCTTGTGTATTCCTTGTTAGTAGCTTGATTTAGAGAGAGAGAGAGAAATATTACGTACAAAAGAGTAAGAGACAAGTATAAAGAGGAGAAGTACACCTTCAACAACAACAAAAACGAAAAGTAAACTGGCTGTGCTAGCTCTCGCTCTTCGTTCTTCGCTCTAGCTCTCTTTTTTCTCTCTCTGCTTCTCTGCTTGCTTGAAAAACTGTGAAGGAGCGAAAGAGAGAGAGAAACACACATAAAAGCACAGGATACTGCCGGAATACTCTGCTAAAAGTAAAGTGAATACATAAAAAATATCATTGCAATGTGTAGAATTTGAATGTATGTATGGATGGATGGAGAGAAGTATATAATATGGTCGTCATCATCATCATCTATCTCTCTCTCTCAAGCTTTACCATCATTTATTAGAGGTACAGAGCGGCAGCAGCAGCAGCGTTTATATGAGAGAGTAGTATAATATGCTTATTGTAGAGTTAGTAGTTTATTCACTGTGAGTACGACGACGGCGGCGGTGATGATGATGATGATGCTGATGAATATAATATAACCATAGAGATATGCATGCATACATACAATATATAAAGGTTTATGCTGAAAATGTGTGTTGACTAGATGTGGTGGCTTTATTCCCTATAAACTAAAAAAAGTTACTTGGTTTTTATAACGCGAGACGAGTGAGTTTGTGTGAGAGAGAGAGAAACAGAGAGCGAGTGAGAATAAAAAAAAAAGTGGAGAAGAAGAAGAATAAGAGGAGCACAAGGCAGGAGGAGAATTGTACGGAGAAAAAAGAAGAGAAAAAAAAAAGTTGGAGAAGAGAGTACACTACTTCATCTAACAAGTTAAAAAAGGAGCAAAAGAAGAAGTGTGGTGACTCTCTGACTTGAGGAGAAAAATTCACAAAAGTTACGTTGTCTTCTTTGCTCCGCTCACTCTTCTTCTTGTAAATGTAAATGTGTGCTGTTGTGGAGTAAAAAGTTGAGGGTTGCTGTTTTTTTATTATTTTCTGTACATCTTCCTGTTCTTCTTCTGCTGCTGCTGCTGTTGGATATTTTTTTGTGTGTGGAAAGTGGAAGGAGTTTTTTCCCCGTTTGACGATATTGGCAAAAAAAGGTGCAAAAGAGAAGAAGTGGAGGAGGAAGAGAGCAGAGGAGAGAGAGAGAGAGATCATATAAATTAATATGCATAAAAATATAACAAGCACCAAAGCAGAAGCGTATAGTGCCAGTCAAAATTGTTTCGTTGTCAGCAGCAGCATTGCATTATCATCGGTGTAATAACGAGAGGCATAAGATAATAAGGATATTAATTGTTAGCACCGCGAGAGTGTGAGAGGGAGAAAGAGAGACGAAAGAAAAAAAATTATCAAGATTTTTTTTTGGTGGGCTGCGTACAGTGCACTCCTCTGCTTCCGCTGATCATCTATAAGCAAAAATTGTTTGTAGAGTTTATCAATATTTATCATTTTTTATCGCTGGCTTCCGCTGCTGAAGGAGAACATTGAACGGTTTACTGTTTGTCTATTAATCCAGCCAGTGTGTGTGCGAGCGAAGTGTTCATTTGTGTGGATGTGATATTAAATGCAGCGAGAAAGAGAGAGAGAGAGTGAAAGAGAGAAATTTAAAGCAAGTCAATCAACATTTAATTTGTGAAAATTTTGTGTATTAAGTATAATGACAATGTGACTTTACCGTCACCATCACCAACTTGCATTGCTTGTCCAAGGAGAAAATGCTGGACCGGATGAGTGCTTGCAAACACGGTTTCTCTCACTCTTGCTCCTGTTATTATTATGATGATTGTAGAACTAGTTTAATGGAAGTAACTGCACCAGTGTTTGGTTTTCCGTGGTGGTGGAAGCCGTCGTCGTGTGCTGCTGGTGCGATTGACGCGGGATATTGTCGCTGCTGTTTAGTATTTCATCAAATGAAAGAAGCAGCAATGCAAAGTGCAACTCCATTAAATGCACTGCACTCCCACGAAAGCGTCTTTAGTCAGTAAAAATTTGTCGATCTGCCATTCATACTAAGTTTTCAATTAGCATGAAAAATATTTGCTGAAATAATTACCATCTTGAGACACACCACATCACCATTTTTTGCAACTGAATCATAATAATGCAAATTAAATTACAGCAACAAAATAATTTCTAAATGAACATAAAAAATTTAAATGAATTTATACACAAAATGGAATTGGAATCAGCAGCGTGGTTACACTAATAAAAAAATCAACAGCAACATACATTTATGTTAGCATTCATCATGCAACACACTTACTTGCTTAAAATACATTGATTTGTAGTAATGATGGAGTACAGTACAGTTAAAATGTTAGCTGACTTACTTGCATTGAAAGATGACTTTGATAACTGGAAGGAGTTGGTACTGATGAATAGGTAGATAGATACCTTAACAATGCGTATACGTGCTATTTAGAGGTATACGACTCAAAATGATTACTAGTTTTACTACAAGTAAAGGAGATGATGTGAGGTGAGAGTTAAAACTTAAAACATTGATATCAAGTTTACAGTGAATTTTAAATGTATTCATGAATTGTTTCAAAGTGAAAATGAGTGATTAGTATCGGTTTAGTCAACTCATAATGTAATACAAAACTACTTGGAGACTTGAAGTAAATGAGGAATTGCCATCATAAATGGTGTGAACAAATGTCACGTTAAAAATACAACAGTTTATAGTATTCTCTGTGTAATCATCACTATCACTAGGACAGTCTGCGCGAATTATCCGCAGTGCTCTCGTCAAGGGCTCCGCGGACTGTCGCGAAGAAAACGGAGGAAAAATGGGGATTCAGCAACAGGACCCAGAGTACCTTCGTGCCAAGTATGCTTTCATTCGTGACCTGATCCAGTTTCACGAGAGTCGTGGCACTGGATGTCAGTGCGATCCCAAAATAAATGGGAAGGAAATCGATCTGTACCTTCTCTACCAAATTGTCACCAGTCATGGTGGTTGGGAGAAAATTAATTTGCGAAATGAATGGGATAAGCTACTAGAGCATTTTAAGCTGCCCCGGTCAACAAATGGGGGTCTTGCAATTAAACAAATATATCTTCGATATTTGGAACTTTACGAGAAGATCCACTATTTGGGCGAAGATGTGGATACGAAGGAAGAGCCTGAGGATGACTACTTGGAGGATTTCCGTGGGAGGCGAAGATATCCCAACAAGCTGGCTTCTAGTCACCACGGCCATCATTCTAGCTCCTCATCCCACCACCACCATCACCCGCCGAAGGAGATAACCGACCATAATAGATCTCAGCTTGGCTTGTCGTCTCGACTTTTAGAGTGTTCTGACTATGAGGGACTTCTCCTCTCCCTTCAAAGTCCCTTGCCAAATGAACAGGACATGGCAATTAGTGTGTGCACTCTGCTCTCAAATGAGACAAAGCATGTCCTTCGTTTTTCCAAAAGTCCTGCCATTCTCAACATGTTGCTGGCTCATGCTGGAATTTATCAAGACTGTGGTATGCGTCTCCTCATGGAGGAGACATACAGCAAAGGAAGGGAGATGGATTATTCCGAATTTTGGGATGAGGTGCTTCATCAGCCCGACGCAAGGCAGTTACTTTGTGAATGCTTTGTGAAACGGATGAATACCAGTCTGGGGCTTACCGATGATGAAGGTGCAATTGTTTCACAAATTCGAGAAGTTGAAGATGGGGATTTGCCGGAGGAAGAAAAGCATGCGTTGGGAACTGCTCTGCGACTCAAGTTAGCGAGGTTAAGAGAATCTCAGCTGGAATGTGTTGATGCTGATGACGAAGAGCCCGGTGCCTCCACTAATCCAACAGCTCTTCCCTCACCTGCAAAAGAAGATGCTGTTCAAAGCCAAGTTGAGTTATCAAATGGTACCCCGGATTCTCCAAAAATGGAAACTGAAAATGGGGATTTGGCGACCACGAAAGAAGATAATGAAAGCGATTGTCCTGCTGTTGTATCAGAAGTGGCAGAAGTGGCAGAGGAGTGTGTAAAAACACACAATGCTGACGTTAGTATTCTTAGTGCTGTTGAAGAAGAAGATAAAAACACAACTGAGGTGAAAAGTAAACCCATTTTCAAGTTGTGTTGTTCAAGTTGCCCGTGTCAAAGAACAGAAAATGTTCCATTTGGAATATCCTCAGTGGAGTTCAGTATTGAGCGACCCAGCTCCAAAAACGGTCACACGAGGGTTGACGAAGCGGGAGATGGTCCCAACTGCACTCTTCCTTTCACTTTGGCAAGAGCTCATCAAGCTGAAGACAAAGTGGGGAAACGCATCTGTCAAATTGCCCATATCCTGAGAAACCTAAGTTTTGAGCAGGATAATGCACTGATCATGGCAAAAAGTCCGACACTTATGAGATTTCTTTTGGTCGCTGCCAACTGTTCATTCGGTTCCTTAGCCCAAGCGTCTTTTGACATAATCGGTAACATTTCCAGTTTCATTAGACTAGAAGAACCTCTTCGAGATCCCCTCAGCTCTCTCTTCCTCACTCTGGTGACATCCGGAGTTTTCTCCTCTGACAGATTCAAAATTTTACGGAGCCTGGAATCTCTTCGGGAGCTCACACGAGTGGAAGGTAACGAAGGTATTATCTCGAGATACATTGAGAACCGCGTGTACCGCAGAATGTGTGACCTTCTCACCCTCAGTGACATAATGCTCCTGATATACACACTGGAGTGTATACTTTCCATGACAGGATTGGGAGAAGCTGTCTGCGATGAAATTGTTCGTGTTCAGGGTTCCGTTGCCACACTTGTCTCCCTAGTCACTGTGGAAGCGCAAAGTTACGGACCCAAGGGTTGTATACTTATGAGAGTGGTAGAGACTGTAACGGGCGCAGCGACAACTGCATCGGGGCCCTCCTCCTCATCCTCAATAACATCATCAACAGCGGTGTCCGCTTCCTCATCATCTTCTACCGCAGTTGCCACTGTTAATAACACATCACTGAACTCTCCCTTACCACCTGTACAAGCTATGCAACCACAAGCCCTTTCAATGGTTGCTGTACCCCAACCCCCTCATGCAGTGATGCAACCACAGTCCCAACATTTATTGCAACAGGTACTTCAACAACCTCCAAACCCCATTTATGCGTCAAGTGCCAGCGGCTCAACTACTCCAAGCAGGCCTTCCCCGGCCTCCTCCCCAGGACTCAAAATCGTCACTGGAACAACTGTAATACCTCCTGTTGCACATGGTCAAATAGGTCTTCAAGTTATGCAACAACAACAACAACACCAGCATCCAAAACCAATAGCCGCAGTTCCAACCCATTTTCTAAACCCAACGATAAACGACCCCAGTGGTAATAGTCAAGTGTTCAGCAATTCCGCCTCCTCAACGAACCTCATAAATCACCTGAATTCCCCGGCACAATTGATACCCTCACAACAATATCATCCAGGTCAGCATCCTCAGATGGTAGCAGCAGTTGCAATGCATCCGCAGCAACCTCAATCTGTGTTTCCCAAACCAAGTGCTCTTCCAGCGCCAGCAAATCGTGTACAAATTATTAATAGCACAGGTGCCAGCGCTAATGACAGTATTGTTGCATCTACGCCCCCAACAGGAGCTACTTTGGTTGCACATCAACAATCTAAAACGGTCTCACTTTCAAACACTATCCCTCCAACAGCTGTAGTTGTACCTGCAACCCCTCCAGCAGGAGGAGCAGCAGTAACAAATACCACTGTGAATGGTGCCCTCGTTACTGCCAATCTTCCTCAAATTTCCAATCATCATAATATGAACCAGCATCACGTGGTTACCCCATCAATAAGTCTTGTTACTCCAAGAGGAACTCTCAGCGAAGAAGCTTGGTCAATTGCATGGCTTAAAGGGACTTTCGAGCATGCCTCAGGAACCTCTATCGAACAAGGAGAAATTTATAGGATGTACTCAGCAGCGAGAAAAAACCCAAACCTCGTTTTGAGTTTAGAGCAATTTGTCCAGTGTGTCAAGTAAGTTAAGAATAATGCCAAGCCCCATCCCATTGAAGTCATTTTGACAGTTTCCAACATTAAAATATATAATATGAATGCATGTATTTATCTCGTTTTTAGGTGTGCCTACGGTGCAAGTGTCGGTCCTGTGATAAAACAATTTGGCGGAGGAACTTCCCTCCCTTTCTTTGAAGGGATCAAACCAAAGATTGCAATTCGCGCAGTTGCTGTTACCGGAGCATCTGGGACAACCACAATTAAAGTCACCGGTCCTGGTGGAAACGCGATCGCCGCTGCTGTTGCTGCAGCTTCGAATACTAATTCTCAACAACAAGTCACAAGCCCTTCCGTGCCAGTAGCAGTACCAGTTGTTCATTCATTTCCAGCTTCATTACCACCACCACAACCATCCACAATTATCCCTTCCATCTCACCTTCAATTTCTAAAGGTAAGTTCTATATGATTCTCTTATGAAACCAAAGTGAAAGTATTATCCATCTCCGCGCTCATACACTCACAACAATACTTAACCATATAGTCATACTGACTGCTCATCAAACTCATATTGATCCCATGTTTGATGTTATTTCCATTTCTCCACGGTGGTGTTGTGTTCTACGATACATATATGCATTAAATTGCATTATACACGTGTGCAAACAGTCAAGCAGAAGCAACATCTTTCGTTGTGTCGCCAATCGCTTTGGCTGGCTAACATTTAGAAAAGGCAATCCTACAACGTACAAACAATATATGTTTTCTTTCCTCCCGTTATCATAATTATTAGGCTTGTGAATTTCATGCCGTTAAAAACGACGAAATATGCATGCTGTTATGCCGTTAAAAACGGCAAAATATGCCGTTAAATATGCCGTTTCAAACTGCAAAATATGCCGAAATTAGGCATCAGATTTTGATATTTTTCGGTTTGAATATAAAAATATCGGTACTTGTGCACCTTGTAGCCTTCACCTGTACTATTTTTAATTGTCTGAGCTTACAAATTCTCTAGAAAACACAATATGTAGCGAAAAAAAGTGGAACCCTTAATAAGTTGCATTAAAGTTACATTGCTACTTGTGCCACCTAGTCACTATTCTGAACATAGTGGTATGATTAGTTAAAATAGTTCAAAAACTGTTTAGAAACTAGTTGGCCACCTTCCACGTATATCGATTACATTTTAGGTTAATCAAATCAATCTCCAGTCATTGTTTGACTCGCACTAAATAAATAAAAGTACATGCTGAAGGTCATATAAGGTCTTGTTAGCTCACTTTCTATTCAAATTAAGTCAAACTTCAGGCTTAAATGTCTAACTATTGCAAAAAATCGCTTGAAATTTTACTTTGTACGGCGATATTCAAGACCAGATTGGATTCTTACAGTAAAAATAGTACTTTTTACCAAATTTTAACTATTTTATACCCAAATTTTTAATTTTTTGAACATTTTTCATGAAAATCGCAAAATATGACGCGTCATATGCCGTATGCCGTAAAAGCCGAAAATATGCTAAATATGCCGTTATAAATGTCGCTCAAATGACCTAAAATTATCTGAAACATCAACATCTAGTGTCGTTTGGCCTTTCTAAAGCTTGTAGAAAAATATGATATATCATAAGATTCACAAGCCTAATAATTATTAACATAGTAGTAACCATGGAACAAGAGGCTTGCTTGATTTAGTTTTCTGTCTGAACGAGTACCTTATGGACAAGAAGAAGAAACTAAATATGTGGAAGAAAATCGCTTTTACTTTTGAAATCGAAGAAGAGAAAAAAACAAGGGCGATAGATTGAATTGCAGCGTGCAAAATAATATTGTGAGTTGCGTAAGGCATCATATGAGTGCCAAATTCAACTGCTACATGACCATGAGAACGAGCATAAGAAGTGTGGAAAAATGAAGCGTACTTTTACGTCAGGGTTTTGGAGATCATGAAGGCTGCAACCTAAATCTTAGCAAAGGTGTTTTGTTGCAGAGGGAAGAGGAGTGTTACGTTTGTAAGGTAAGTGCGAAATTGGGATTGAGATGATGTTGCAGAGTTCAAGAGTGATATGATGAGATGACTCAGAGATTGCTAATAAGAGATGCAGTGTTGTGATGGTGCTGCTGGTTAGGTTCTATGTTTTCGTTTTCATTTGATGCACTTGGCCACTGTTGACTGTCTGCCTTGCACACTGCACTCACATGAGTCTGGTCGTGTGAATACTGGGTTCATATGAACGAAAAAGGTGACTGGCTTGCTTGCCGGTAAATGTTCGCGACGTCGGTCGATTTGGTACTGCGTTTTGTTTTGATAAGCCCAGTGAGCCAGCCAAGCCAGCAGTGCACTGCACTCAGCACTGCAATGTAAAGTATGCAGTGCAACAAGAGGAGAAGCATGAGAGTTAGCGTGGAGCAATGGTAGTGGTGATGGTGATGATGGTGGCTTACATTCTCGGCTTTTCCTACTTTTTTGCTGGCTGCTGCTGCTGCTCCTCTCTGACTCATTTCGTAATTTGAAGTGATTCATAAAGGCCGCTGCTGTGGTTTTCCGTGTGTGTGAGCGTTTTCTCCTGGGCTACCTTTTATTCTGTTGTGGAATGCGTACGGAGTACGGATGTAGATATGGATGATGATGCGTAACTTTCTTTCCCAAGAGCAAGAGGAAATATATTGATTGTTTTGCCTTTGACTTGTATTTAAGATGGGGATTCGACGAATGCCTTAGTAGATTCAACTTTGAGTCACAATAACAATAGCACCCTTAACAATTCAAGTGGAGGAGGTGCAACGCTTCCGGTGTCTGTGCATATACCATCGAGGGAGGCGAATCCTAGTCTGTCACCCATTCTCCAAGCTACATTGAGCCAACCACCGAAAGCGAAAAGTAATGCTACTTGTGGCGCTGCTCCTGCTACACTTTCAACGGCTGGCAGTAATAATAATAATGCAACTATTGGGGTAAGTTGAGCAGTAATTTTTTTCATTAACAAGCAGATTTTAATATTCATAAACTTTTGTAAATATATTGGGAACGGGCTAGTAAATTGAATGTAAACATGGTGATGGGCTATTTATTTAAAAAAAATTATTTGGTGTAAAAAATGCTTATTTGGTTCTAATTATTTGTTTGCTTCATTGTTCTGATTTTTTTGGCACGGTTCTTAAATCCTTTAAATAAATGTAAAAAATCAGTCAACAAAACGGGTTAAAAATCTGAAAGGGAAAGATGGCAAGAAGCTGTCTTCAGCTACAGGTAGACAGAAGAAAGGAATTGTTGTCCCGGAAAGTATTGATGCCACGGCAACAACAGCTTCAACCTCGACGAATAAAACTGTATCTTGTAGCAAAGCAGCGGAAAGGATATTTAGTCCTGCGTCCTCTGCTATAAGAAGCTTGCTAGCATCAAAGGTAACTTATCGGGTGTTGGGTGGTTATTGTGTTGGTTTAGATTGCGGTGAAAGCATGGTATAAATATTTAAATCTCGAGTGTATTTTTTTGCAGTTGCGCTAAATTGCTATCATTACGCTTCCTTTGCTAACAATATTTATTTTATGTTTGGTTTGCTAATACATACAACTAATAAAGGGATCTACTAAAATTGTAAAAAGTATCATAAAAATTAACTGCATGTAAAAGTTCGTATTGAAATTAATAAGGGTTTCGTTTGAATAATTGGTTATTGCTGTGTCTACTAATATCGTACGAATTAAAAAAAATGAAACGTGGTGTGAATCGCTCTGACGAATTTTCTCATGCTAACTAATTATTTTGATGATTTGAATGTTTAGGTGGTTCAACGACAGCAAAACAAGCTACAGCAGCAATTGCCAAAGACTCTCAAGTCGAAATTAGGCGAAAAACTAAATTCTACCATGAATTCGTTAGAAGATGGTGTAGCTGGTTACACATCTTCGGAGATAGTGAAAGTAAATGGGATTGGTCCAGACACTGGAATAGAAAAATTAGAGGAATCTTCTGCATCTTCCTCACTACTAAGCAATGATGGTTCCGATAACAACACAAAACCTGCATTGCAACTTACGTCTTTCCATGGAGTTCTTCATAACGGACAAGCAGTGAGCTAACACAAAATAAATTGCGTTACCGTCACTTGTAGCCAGAACCATATTCACTAATTTGTTGTAAATGTTATTATCTTAGAATTCGGACTTCAAGAATGAGTTAAATTTGGATGGATCTGATGACTCTGATAATGCGGGGAAGAAAGGTGGTGCCATGAAAGGGATGCTGATCGACCTTCTGGAAAGAAGAGTACCTACTCGTGAACCGGTGAATGGAATGATGACTGGAAGGGAAATCAGAATCAGTGACAAGGGTCTCGAGCTTATCGACAAAATGGAGGAAACACTTGGCAACTCTGAGGGTGGTGAACCTGCGATGGTGAATCACAGTGGCAATGATAACACCTCAGCTGCCGGCAGTACCTTTCCTCAAAACGATGTACAAGAATCGCAGAAAATGACATTTTACTCGTCCACGTCTGATGCTCAGGTAAATAGCATGGAAA
Organism: Entomobrya nivalis; assembly: GCA_034695485.1. Taxonomy (NCBI): domain Eukaryota; kingdom Metazoa; phylum Arthropoda; class Collembola; order Entomobryomorpha; family Entomobryidae; genus Entomobrya; species Entomobrya nivalis. Next base: position 11,974 of record JAQFZH010000018.1, on the reverse strand, counting down.
CAATGTTTAAAAATTGAAATCTTGTTCTAAAATTCTTATGCTATCAATTATAACATACCACTCACTATTTTCCTTGTTCTTTCTTCTTGGGATCGCATGGCATGTTCAGGTAACGCTTCAGGGTCAAGCATCCACGGCGGCATGTGTGATACCAGGTTCAGTTCTTTCAGGCTCAGCGGTTACGCTGGCAAGCGGTGGTGGTGGTGGTGTGGTTGGTGACGGTACTCCTTCTTCTATTCCTCCTACTTCCGAAAACGCGCCCTTGACGTTAAGAACAGCCAGCGGACAACAGGTGAAATTTTGTGGTGGAAAATTTGTTAGACTGATAGAGCCAATTAGTGAGGGTGGTGGTGCCTCAACAACTTCTGCAATTGCTACTACGGCTACTCTTGTTGCTACTTCTCATCCTACTCTTCCTGCTATCGCTGCAGTGCAAGTCTCATCTAATTCTGCTGCTACTGCTACATTTAGTATTGTTGACGGTGATGGGTTAGTTGGTTCATGTTCTGCTGCTACTGCTTCTTGTCCCACTGTCGTTGCTGCACCTCCGAATGGAGATGTCACTTACTTTATGGGTGATGATACTATCGTTGGTCAAATTGTTGAGGTGGTTGACACTGTCATTGCTGATGATATTGCAAGTTCTATTGAAGGTGGTTGTGGGCTTGATTTCGCTGTTGCTACTCATGGTAATATAATTTGTAATAATGAAGATGGGGATGTTCCTATGATTGTGGATGGGGAAGTCACAATAGAAAGCTGTAGCGTCAATAGTAATTCTTCTGCCTCAACAACGTCAAATTTAGCGGATTCAAATTGTAGTAATGGTGGTGGCGGGGATATGCTTGAAAAATTTAGCGAATTTAGTGATTTAATTGTCCTTCCTCCGGAACAGCTCGCTGGTTTGAAGAGACCATCTTCGCCGTTGCCCACAACAGTAAGTATGCCCGGTAATAACAACAACAATAACTCTGCCGATGGTGATGACATGCCACCTCCAGCCAAAAGGATGGCAGTGGACAACAGCTTAGTGGAGTCGGACAGTGCAACTGGTAACATTAACAATAACAAAGCAACTAGTCTACCTATGCCAGTTCCGGTCGTAACTTCAGCTGGATCTGCTAGTACGATCCCTCATAGTCTCCCTAACAATGTTAACATGACAACCAACAACCAGGCAATGATTTCTACAGCCACTTCAGTAGTTGCCAGTACGACAACCACATCATCCCTTCCTCCTGGCAGTGGTGCACAAGTTGTTCAACTTCCCCTGAGACTGTCCGTAAATCCTCAAAATCCACAGCAGCTGACCTTCACAAGACAACTTGTACTTCCAACTGGTCAACAGCTACTTCTGTCCACTGGAAATTCACAGTCCCCGCTTCAAGGACAAATGATCATATCCAAACAACAAGGAACTACCAATGATCAAATGCCCAAAGCCATTATTATTTTACAGCAGCAACAACAAGCATCTACGACGGCCACTGGAGCAAACCCGCAACCGGTTGTCACCACAGCTTCGATTCAAAACATTCATGTGCCTGTCAGTGTACCACAGTTACAAAATATGGTTGTATCAAACAGCGTTGTGCCTGCAACGGTTGGCCAACACCAACAAGTGTCTCGTCCTGCTATGCATACCCCAAGTAAACCTCAAATTGTCGCTGTTCAGCAACATCCTCCCACAAACGCGGGTCGACTTCAAGTTCCAACTGGTCCAATAGTACAAAATGCACAAACACCGATAGTCCATCAAGTTGTTTCATCGCCGTTGCATCACGCTAGTGTCCAGCAACAACAACACCCCCACTCTCTTCATGTTAACTCCCCTCAGCTACACCATGTACCTCATCATCATCCTTCCTCACAAATTCACGCCTTGGCCGCCATTAAGCAGCAGGCAGCTAGCTATCTGCAGTTTGAAGGTCTGCGTGGAAGTAATTTTCCTCAACTTACGCAAGATCAACTGGACCTTGAATTTCCTTTCTTGTGTGAGTGGGCGGGATGTAGTCTACGATTTTTAAGGCCACAACAGGTACATTATATTTTCGACATGAATTTCAGAATCCAAGAGTTACATTATTTAGAAAAAAAATCTAATATTAATCGTTCATTGCTACAGGTGAGCATGCATGCACTCAAAGTTCACTGCCCGGAAGCATTGGTCGATGCTGTTCGATGTGAGTGGGGTCAAAATGGTTGCGATCCACTTCTCAGAAAACGCTTCTCATTGATGACACATTTACAAGATAGACACTGTAGTAAGCAAGCTTTGGAAATGGCGTTGTATCGTCGAAAAAATAAAATTGGTATGGATTTTATCTCATAAAAATAAATTTGAGCAGCTTTGTTGTATAGAATTGGGAGTAAATTTATTAATTATTTTCCAATAGAACCTCCACCAGTTCCACAACAACCAATTCATCATCCTGGTTACGCACCGAATGCTGCCTTTCATGCAATTAAGAGACATGCTATGTCATTCATGAGTACCAAGGAGCATTTGCATGACGACAACGAAGGACCCGTAACAAAAAGTATTCGTCTTACATCTGCCCTCATCTTAAGGAACTTAGTTAATTATTCAGGCTTGGGACGAAGGTATGAAGCTACTTAATAAACTCTAATTTGGCCTTGAAAAATGTGCTTCGTTTAAAGAATTAAATTAATTCTCTCTTTTTGCAGAATGCTCCAGGGCTACGAATCTCATCTATCTGCCATAGCCATGAGCAATGTAGAAAGTTCGCGAACTATTGCCCAACTTTTGCACGACATGAATGATCAACCAAAAAGTTCAAAATGACGCGGAAAGTGATTTTATGAAATCTAGGCAACCCGAAAAGTGATCAAAGTTAAAAATCTAGTGAATTGAAGTGAAAGTGACACTATGAGAATTAAACGGTTATATTTTGAAACAAAAAAGATTTATTCTGAAAATGGTTAAATTTTGAGTGTCAGTGTCATCAAATTAAAGTAAAACATTTGCGATGTGAAACACCTTCTAGGTGAAGCTACATGCTTTAGACTGACCAAAAAAAATTAAGGTACCACGACGGTTTTCCGATCGAACTATCAACTGGCTTAGATGGTCAGTATGGTGAAGCAAATTATCATGTCCGATTATCATCTCGTGCCAGGAAAAGCATTTTTTCTCTCTAATGTACAATATTTTAATGCGTTTAATGAGTAATTATTACATAATCTTTAAGTAAATAAGCCAATTTAATAATTGTAGCGGTATGGTATTTCTATGCATTTTAGTAAATTTTGTATGCTAGATATTAATTACTATTTTTACGAACGAATAATCGTTTATGTCGATATTGAAAGACGGGTGCACAACCTTAATCCTTTAAAAGGAAGTTTCCGAATACGTTTACAGCTATTTAATTCATGAACATCTTGATTCTTTTTTCAAGCTTTATGACAACTTGGTATCGTTTATATCCATTTCCCATTTTCTACTGATTGGACATGACGGAATCGATTTGATATGTAAATACAACTGTTTTCAAGATTGCAAAATGACTATGCAAAATCACTTTTTTACGAAATTATTTTAAGGTGTTATAATCTTCATGCAACTCGGATACTAAAAAAGGAAAAATCTATTTTATTAAATACAAAACCACGTAATCCATACATGGAGTACTGCAAACTTCCTGTTGACAAGAATAGTAGAGCAAATTCTGTCGGCATAAGCTAAATGCCCTGCTAATATTACTACCAAATAAGTAAGTAAAAATAAAAATGTTATCAATTTTAAAGCCAAACCACGGCTGAAACTGACGAGTAGTTTGGAGTGATTGCGATCTACCAAAATGAATAGCATAATAATTTATGTAGCTAAGTTGCAATTGTAATTTAATATTTGTTATAAATATTTAGCTACTACAAACACACATAATTTTCAATCATAAGAAACTTTGTATAATTCTCTACAAGAAGGTAGTTTTGGATGATACTTATACTATTGAATGAATATATATAACATTGAACGGTGCAAATCGCATGACAAAGTAATTAGAGTTATTTAACAGGAGTATTTACCTTATTGGAAAAAATATTTAAAATGAATACTATATTCTTAAAAGTAGTACACGAGGATAGTAGTGATATTATCATCATCATCATCAAAGTAATTATCACAACTGGCCGGTGAACGAACACTTATTTTCTAAAAAAAACATGTATATGAACTATTATTATCAGAGAGAATCATTTAGTACTGTAATTTAAAGTAAATGAAAATTAGTGACGATCACATCTCGAGCCACTTCTTTACTCGATGAGAATAAGCATAAAACACGATGTCTATTTAATATCTTTTTTTTAATAATAAATATAAACTGACTTACTAAATACTAATGTGTTGATGATGATGAGAAATTGTCCGCTATTCCTATTATTTTACGATACTGATAATAGAAAAAAGATTGATGTTTTCTCCACATTTTTATATACTATTTACTTTTCAACTACCAAAGACGATACATTTGCGTAATAGTCTTTGTTCAAGTACTGGAGTATGATTATTTTTAATTGTAACTTGGCACTGTAGCCCCGACAACTATACAAGTGGTTGTTTTCTTTGTACAGGTATGATTACATTTTTTATAATTATTTTATCGTAACAATTTGTTGTTTTTGTGGGCTGATATACACATAGCTATACCACAAAACATCAAATCATCACAACTTGCAAATGAAGAAAGTATTATTATTAATATTTGTTATCCTTAATGAATAGATTTTTTGTGGCGACTTAATTTAGAGCATGGATACATGGTAATATTTTTAATACGAGTATTTTTTCTCTCATTGTACAGTTATGTTCACCTTATTTCCACACATCATTGTTTAATTTCATCGTAAAACTGTATTGCTGCCGATCAAGGTATTATAATAATATTCTAGGTAGAAATTAGTTATTTTATTGTTGTGTCAGTTTTTGTTATCTCCACTTGAATTGATTATAGCTTTTAAATTGGCTGAGACTTATGGGAACACGCATGCACATATATAGAATGACTCTCTCTCTCTCTCTCTCTCTGAACACTGAAATGAATGTGAACTAAGTTTTGTTACAAGAGAGGTGTAATTAAAATTGAATTTGTTACTATTACTTAAATCTACTATTATTAAGCTAGTGTTTATTTATGTTTGGGTGTGCAAGCGAACAAGTTTTATGATGATATTCATTAATATTTCATCTTGTACAATTTTATATGGTAACTTTGAAAGTTGTTTTAATTTGTAATTGGGATGAGTGGTGAACCTACACACAATGATCAATAACTATTATTTGTATATTATGGTTGTTATATTATTATTGTTCATGTTATTATGATTCATACATGTTTTAATTGTACAATACTGATGATGGTAAAAAGTCCACGTGCATGCATATTATTTACTAATGATAATGTTACTATTGTTGTAATAATCAAAACAAAATTTGATGATGACGATTACTATATTGATGATATTTGTATGTATATGTTTCCAAGTTTTAAAAATGATAATAAGAAATAGGAATAATAATTGATATTTATCGATGGAACGTATACAAATTGAAAGAATGTGATGTTACCATTTTTTTTATTTTTGGCACTAAAAAAATCATGCTATAAAAAGGTCCGAAGCGATTTAATACATATATTTGAGAATATTTCATGCTATTGGAAATTGGCAGAGGTGGATAGTGGCGAAAATGAGCACTACATGACTAGCAATATGAGTGTAGTGTATACAAACATTCTAAGCATGTTCATACTTTTCTCAACAGCCTTATCAAATGCATTGCGATTTTGCTTTTCTTTTAGTTTAGTCTGGATAACCTGCAGCCATTTTTAATTTTGATTGGTTTGTTCGACACTTGTCAAGTTAAATTTATAATCGTATATTATATACGAGTATGAAAATAGAGATTTCAGAAAATAGAGATTTTATTTAAGAGTACTCCATAAAATAAATTGTTGCTTGACTAACCCGAAATATTTTTCCAACTAAAAGATTCTTGTAACTATGAAAAGTACATTATGACTGCTTAACTATTAGTACTTCTCTGATTTTTAGAATACGCGTTAGAATTTTAGTTTGAATGAATTCCCTGCTTGAAGACGTTGGTATGTACTATGTACTTACAATTAGACTAAACCTCTACGATTTTAGACTTGGACACTAATTTTGAAAAAAATACGAGCAAATTAAATTACAAGTGCCCATAGATCAGAAAAATAAAATATTATGCATTTTATCATAAAAGCATTTTTTTCTATTTCAACCAGAGATATGATACGAGTAAATGCCCAAGATGGCATGCCTTGATATGTTCAATCACAGTACCATGAAAATGTTTTGACTATTGCAGACATCTCCTCTTCCGTTAAGTTCTCTGTAAAGTTTTTGTTGTGGAATTTTATGACGCGCATTTTATTTGCGAATTATTCTTTAATATTCGGATGCATTGCATACTGACAATGCGTACTACTACATATAATGTACGTATGAAATGGTGAGTTATTGAGTTGAGCACACTGAACACGTTTTTTTCTTGAACGCGTCTGAGTGCCTACAAACCTAAGTATATCATATCATAATAATATAAAGAAAGGAATATAGCTGACAGCGAGCAGAGCAGAGCTGGGAAATATAACGCAAGACAAAAATGTAACTTTTCGGTATCCAGCTAAAAATGTCGTACTATAAGCATGTTGTTTACTGTGTAACATTTTCTTTTAAAATGGGTAAGGTGCAAAAGTAAATTGCAAATGTATATATTCCTAAATAGCGTTCTCGGAAGTCAGTGCAAAAATTCGATACAAGTTCACTGGAAGAAACGTTAGCTAAGGATAACGAGCTGACTAATGCTACACAAAGTGATAAGAGAAAAAGAAGCACCGCACGTACATCTTCTCTTCAGTTCTGAGAAAATTTTCCCTTTTCGTGTCATTTCAGTCATGCATATTTAGCTCAGCCTTCTACTAGCGCATGTCATGCTGTTTAACGAATTGTCATGTAAATTAAAGCATTTAAAAATGAAACTAAGAAATGAGGTAAAACATAATTCGTCTCGTAAATCTCATTTAATAAAAAAATCTTTCTCAGTTTCTTTCACACACTGATTATATTTTTCTGCGTCATTACCGAAAGTTATGTAATTTTATTTGTTCATTGGGAGATAAAACGTGCATCTCCACACAATAAAATCGGCTAACCTTTGGCCTCTATATCCAAGGATAATTGTCAGCTTTCACAACGAACAGTTTTCATATTCGTTATTAGCATTAGGCATTAAGTCTTCATTTCACAAAGAATTAATACGTCAGCGTCGTAATCTTTATCAGTTTTATTGTCATGGGCTTGATTACCCTATTCGCAACTCTGCAGCGGATCATGGTTAGCTCAATTATGCACTGGTAAAAAATTCTTTCATGGATTTTGACTCAAAAATTACCCATCTTCCTTTTTTTATTTCTGAGACGATTACTCATAAATACGATAAGAAAAACCATGTCGTCTAAAAACGGTGGGATACATATTAATATAATATTTCAGCAGAGACGTTTTCACAAATATAAATAACGTTAGCTAATATTACTCCAGTTGCAGCTGCGTTTTAGCAAACCCAACCTCTCTTTTCTAACATGTAACATGAAAATGAATTGACAATTTCGTTTCTCTTGTTTTAGGTAGCGCATTTGTTTCCATTCCAGTCTACTTCAGTGCATTGGATGGTTATAAGGAAACAAAAATAGGATTGTTTTCACAGACTGAAAGAATGACACGTTTTGCAAAATCATATCAATATATACTGTGCACATCAGATCAGTGATTACACACGTCTCAGATCTCATTGCGTACTAAAATAATATGTGAAACACTGATATGGATCCCTAGAAATGACAATGCAATGCATTGCATTGCTGTTCATTTCTTGTGTATTGGCCACGAATTGTATAAATTGATGAATGTACTCATCAGCGAAGAAAATGATTTTTGACTAAAAAGTAAACTAAAGTCATGAATGAGAAGGACCGATTCGTAAGAAGTAGTAGCTTCAAAATGTTTTTTTTTCTGTCTGCTTGGTTATATTATTTTGTACGTACGAATTTTTCTCTTCCATGATTTTGCTGGTCTTTTCGGCAGTCTTATGTAGCTTGTCTTTCATGCAGGTGGTTTCTACAGTCCGGAATCTTCACGGTTCTGGTGCTACTATGTGTATCATATCATTTCTACAGACTTGATCAACATTAAAACAGTTAGCTAATAGTTTTCGGAACAATTGCTTTCAAGTTTGGATAAGTTTTTTTGAAGCGTTTATAGAATTCATTACATTCCACAATTATAATGATTCCCCTAAATACCAGTTACCCTAACCGTTACTCAATCAGAGGCAGAGCCAGTTACCCGTGGTATCGACAAGGCTTTGCATCACCGATAATATATCCAACTACGAGCTGGCCAAATATCATACCAGCACAAGGAAGAGCTCAGAGGCCCCAACTAGTTTCATATTACCCCAACAGGTCCATCAATACTTCATGTGGGCATTGTGGGTGGAAATGCACCGACGCTGTCTATTCCTCGCAAGGATTCGGCCAAATTGTTGGAGGCACTCATGGTGGAGTTATATTCCACTCCACTCAATCACACGGCTACACTAGTTGTCGTTGTAATCATGGACGTGGCCAACTTGATCGAAACTCATGGTTGAATATGTGTAAGTTCCACTTTGCTTATCTTTTAAAGTCTTACAATAATGTAATGACATGCTGTTTTGGCCATTTACTGACTTTTATGGCATGAAAGAGTTTTTGAGGTGTTTTTCTCGTTTAGAGCATACATATATTTCAGTCCGTTACCTTGTCGATTACACTCATCAAAAATATTGATACCAGGCTATGATTCATTTTGATGGTCTAAGTCTTAACCGTGTTGCACTTCTTACAAATCATAGTTTTCTTTGCTTTCTAATTAAAGACAATGGTAATCGGTTCCATCACCCTGCTGGGCCTGCGAATAGCAACATTATATACTTCCGAAGTAATCCTGCTACAACCAATCATGTCACAAGACAGCCAAGTTCAGCCTTTATCCAACCGGGCTCAAGGCTAATGCCCATGATGTATAGTGCAGTGAATTTTCGTGATACCGTTGCTTGGGATCCTCCAGTACCACCACTCGTGAGACCAGATATTGATGACAATGAAGCTCCTCATCATTGTTGTGACTCGTTTGTACGGGATTTTTTTTCAACTAAAATTAGATGACTTTTAATTCAATCATCATTTTGTAACGCCACACATCTCATTTTATTTGTAGGAAAATTCACCCCAAGCTGCTCAAAAATCAAGCTCCACTACCAAGTGTTCTTGTTATCACTGTACCGACAGGCCTTTCTACGATGAGAGCAGCGATCAATCGGATACTGAATCAGCAAGCACTTATGCAACTGGAGATGGCTGGAATTCACCCGTATCACCTCCCTATGTGTCAGTGGAACCGGTGGACTCCAACGGTTGGAACAATAATCAAAGGAACGCATGTTTTGGTAATGAGTAGTACAAATTCATACATTTCGCGTTTAATTAGTATCTTATAGCAAAATTCCATTCCCATTTATTTATTATCCAGGAAACTATCAAAGCTCTTACTTTTCCCAAACGACATCAAGTCTTCCTATGTACCGGCTCGAATCACAAAATGAGCGGCGTCAACGTCAACAACGGCAAGCACACTTTGAGCTTCAGTACCCACCTCAATTTTACCAAAGACCTATGGATGCATACGGTCCAAACCCCAAAGTTCTTTGTCAACAGCAAAACTACATAGGATTTCACTATGTCTCCGGACAATATATTCAAATGATGCCATATCAAAATAATGGGATGGCGAATGAGCAGCCTCTTAATTGTCTCACTCCCTTACATCTGGACATACCAGAAGTCGCATTCGTTCAAGTTTTAACAAATGGACTAAAGCTAGAGGAATCTCTTCCACAACCAAACCAGATGCAAAATCTTCATAGTGGAGAAGATAGCGCTGCTAATCAACTGTTACTGAAAATATGTGCTGATGATAGACCACCAACTCCCAGAAATTCCACTCCGGAGGTGTGGGAACGGGAGTATGAGGAATTACCAAATTATGATGACCTGGTGATGCCAGGATCCCCGCGTGTGTCCAGATATTTTCCTACCGTTCCAGTGGAATACGCTGAAGAATCTTATTCCACGGAAACTAAAAATACAGTTGCACGTGCAACGCCTGGAACTTCCAATAGGAAGGCGTATTCATTACCGTTTACCACAATGCAGCAAAGGCCACTTGCAAATGTCCATCCATCAAAGTACATCCCTCACCAACTTCCCCGTTTACATCAGGCCAGGGCTGAATTGCTAGCAGGAGGAGGAATGCACCATGTCAACGAGGAAATAAACCCTTATTCCTTCATGCATGACGCGATGGGACGAAGACGGAATGAAAGGCTGGGTGTTGAGGAAATGAATACTCGCAGGAGCATTTCATTTACGTCCTTCAGGAATTATTATGACACCCACAATCAGCCAGACGGTGTAGCAGGAAATAGTTCCACGGGAATGCATTCCACCCCAAATGGCAACGTAGGTGGTGCAGCTTCAAGTGCCACAATGCAACAAGCACCGCCATCCCAGCAGCAGTTCACGACGGGGTTCTCTGGTAGCCAACAAAATGGAAGACGCGCGGAACGAGATTCAGACGTGTCAAATATTACATTGAGAACGCTTTTAGGTTTGATTATACATTTTACGTTTTTATTTATTTTTTACAATGTTTTACCTTTGCTACCAAGAAAAAAAATTATGATTTTTTAGAGACGCCTTATTCACCTCGCACGAGAAATGCACGAAATCTGGAATTAGAGGAGTATCAACGAATGCTGGCGGAGGAGGAACTACAAAAGGAATTGGATGCACTGAAAGCCAAAGAAAATGCAGACAAAAAGGAAAAGAATGAGTACACAAATACAACAATGGGAACTCAAAATGCTGAAGATTAAAACAAAGTGTGATCAAAGTTTCTTTTATTTTGCAAATGTATTTGATTTCAGGAATGAAATATATATTAGTCTTATTTTTGGAAAAAAAATCTTTAGGATTCTAAGGCAAATGACATTTTAATGATTTAAATAGCAAATTTAGGTTAAGGTTTCAGGTGAAAGTAAACAAGATTTGGGGAAGGGTTGTTGTAAAAGACAATACATATTAATTAGATTTATACAATACTTATACATATAATCCTTGTGCGTCTGCAGTTTTAACTTGTTTGCAATGCTATTTTATCAGTTAAATAATAAATAAATTACATTAAAAATAAGTATTTTCTACCCTATCTTATCAGTCCGACAGCATTATTAAACCAAAGCATAGCATCCCGTCAACCGCATATACAAAAACCCCTTTTCATTTTCCAATTACCAATAACGGTGATGATATGATACAGCTATCAATGGAAGATTCGGTTTTCTTCTAATTTTACGAAACTTTCAGTTCAATTGTATGAAAACGTTTTCTTGATTCTGACATCCCGAAGCTAACGTTCTATATTCATATTTCGCGGTGATTCGGCGAACGCAATCTCCTTAATTGAACAACAGCATACTTTTATAGGATGCAGGAATGTGTGCGCTGTTTGAATTATAGAGTGGAATGATAAAAATACATCAGGACAACCTGTGGTAAAAAGTTCCAGGCAGCAATAAATGTATAACAGATAACACATTGCTATTGCTCGGCTACGCCACAGATTATATGCAACGAGCAGAACGCCCGAAAACTAAAGTTTTCGATAACCAAGTAAATACGATTTTTGAACCCCTCCCCCTATGCTACACTTTTTTATCTGCATAGTATAGGATACCACATAGGGTGCCACAGCCCCTCTGAATCCTACACCCCCCAGATTTCCCCCACCCACATCTGAATTC